>JANHFX010016444.1:0-57318 GCA_027560015.1 Chloroceryle amazona
AAATAGCACATTTTAAGTCTGAATGATTTCTGACAAAGTCAGTCTGATACTCTATTTCTGAGATTAAAATAACCGGAAAAGTTAAATTAAAAAACTGAGACACAGAGTTTTGTAAAACTAATTTTCTACTGTAAATATAATAAATCTAAATTAATTGGGCGCCTTCCCTCTAATGGGTTGTCATCAAATGCAAAATATTTTGGAGAAACCCCTCAGTATCAATGTCATTCCTTCATTATGTGGCAAGGGGGCATTGGATGATCAGAAGCTGATCTTAAGGTCCAGAGTCATTCGTGTTACCCACAGGAAAGGGAATTCAAAAAATTCTGATTCAGCCCACTTGATATTTCCGGACGTGCACTGTGAGCAGTGAGACTTCCAAGCTCCTTTGCTGTGGATATATAGTGCACTATTTTAAGGACAGTGAAAATATTTATTTAGCATATGGCTGACCTGAATTGTCATCACTGGCTCAGCTGACCTTTATTGTCTTGGGACAGTTGTAATATTAGGAGATACTATATATAGCTGTTGCACTGTGGGAGTGGTATCACAAAAATGCACTTTACACAAATAGACTGTCATTTCACTTTGTGGGGTGTGAGCGTATTCACCTTACAAAAGGAGATCTCTCCTTGAGATGTTTTTGTCCACTTCTGAATCATTGCAGCTGAAGCTGTGAGATTGTTTTGGCCATCACCATCAGGTGCCAAAATGTACAATGCAGTAGTGTTATGAAGCTTTATGAAACCTACTGTCCAAGTACAGCGGAGCTTTGTGTCAGCAGTGTACAGTGTTCTTCCACCTGATGGCTCACTATTTCAGCCTGATCTGGCAGGGTTGGGTGCCTCTACCGAAAAAGGCAGTGGGTACACCCTCAGCTCTTGTGGAACCCCAGGAGAGTTTCTTGTCACCATCTGTGACTTTTGAAGGAGTCTGTATCTATGCCTTGAGCTGTTAGAATAACTTTGGACTCCCCCAAAAATATTTGAAATGTAACTGGAAAGAAGCTGTAATACCTTGAGGGATGCTGATATGATCAAAGAAGGTAGTAGTGTATGACTCCCCTCCATAAGTGATGTTTCCATATCTTATTTTACACAGTCAGATGCTGAATGGACGACTTTTCCCAGCCTATAAATTGACAGCAACCGATATTGTGCTCTTCATAAAAACTCATATTTAATTCCCCCAGTAAAGGCTATTTGGAATTATGCATAAATTGATTCATCAGATTCAGCTGATATGTAAAGGAATAGGTGTAACGAATGAGGACTCCACTGAACCTGGCAAACAGAACCATATGTAGTCCACTGGATTTGATATTTCAGTTTAGTGCCAGATGAGTAACTGATCTTAATTAAACAGTAATTTTCAGTGATCAGATTACTTTATTCTTTTTCCTAAACTGCTTTAGCCGGGGATGGCATTCAAGCACCATTTCACCCAAGCTGAAATTAGATGCTGTACTGCTGCTTCTGATTTCTGGAGAAGGGTGGGATGGATAATTATGTTGGATAATTATATTGGATATACACTCCATTTATTTGTTGTTTTGTTGTTGTTGTGTTTTTCTTTCCAATTTGCAGGAAAGCAATCTCCAGGTCAGGCCTCCAGCACTTGGCTCCCGTGCATTCCCTCAACATTGCTGTCTCCAATGGACCTGTGAAGGAACCAAGGGCGGCCTTAGAGTGGACTGTAGGTGTTTGCTTTTTTGGCAGTTAATTTGAGCAATATTACTGGTTAGTGCTTTGTCCATCCTTAAATCAACATAAGACATTGTATTGCATCAGGATTATTGCTGGTCATTAGGAACGTGCTTCTATTATAAAATGAAGCACAAGACAGAAACATGAAAACTTGTGGAGACTTGAGCAGCACAGGACAGAGCTGTTCAGATTTTCCAGATTGGGAACTGTCAAGCTACATTTGCTCACTGCCTTCTTGACAAGGTCTGCCATCTAAAGGTGATCTGATTTTAGCACAGCAAGGTTTTCTACCTCTGCTTGTTGGACCAAAATTTAAGGCTGGAGGCACATGTTTAGTTGGCTGTGTCTCTAGAGTAGGTGGTAGATATCCTTGATTTTCTTAGATGCTTTGTAGGTATGGCTAGACTTCTTTCTAGGCCCAAGCTGGCTTGTAGACACAGAGTGCATATGTTTCCATCCCCCCCTTTGTACTTCTCTTACTAGTTCTGGGCTAGTGCAGAAGGCGACAAGTTTAAAACTGTCTAGAACAGAGTATTTCAATTGGAAGGGACCTGCAACAATGAAGCAGTCCAACTTCCTGACCACTTCAGGGGTGACCAAATGTTAAAGCATGTTATTAAGGGCATTGTCCAGATGCCTTTTAAATACTGACAGGCTTGGGGAATCGACCACCTCTCCAGGAAGACTGTTCCAGTGTTTGACCACCCTCTCTGTATAGAAATAATTTCTAACATCAAGTCTGAACCTCCCCTGACACAGCTTTGAACCATTCCCATGCACCTTCCATGTAGTTATGCACTGGTACATGCTAAGAAGGTGAAACTTAAGCCAACAGGTCACACAAATGTCCCATTTAAAGCAAAGCATACCATAGCTGTTAAACTTGGCTCTCAGCGAAGAACTCATTACAGTATCAAGGTACCAGTGGCTTTTCCAGTGAAGAGAACTTAGTTTTGATGAATGCAGTGTATGCTTATCTCTGTTGTTTATGCCAAGACTGAATGTTTTTTTAGGTGGTGAGCTCTGCTTCAACTCCACCTGTTGCACTTAAGCTGTAAGGGGGTGAAATTTTAGAGGCTGTGCTGCAGGAAGCTAGATTAGAGTCATTATGATGTTCTACGGTACTGTACTTTTTTAAACAAGTGTTAAAATGAAATGAAAGCTTACACAGAATCCTCTCAGAAAACCTTTAGAGAATACCTTGATTTTTTGCTCCAGGAAGCCCAGGTCCTAATTCATCATTGTATTAAAGCACATGCTTGCTTTGAGTCATCAATGCCATTTAATGGAAATGTGAAGGATCAGTCACATATGTGAAGGGTTAAGCATAGGCTAAATTAAACACTGTTCAAAGTTGTACTTAGAAAACAAAAGCAATAAAAGCCAAACCAAAAAAAACTAAACCCCCAGCCCAACAACTACAACTTGCCCTTCTTCAAAGTTGTCTGCTACCCATTTTACCAGATGGTTCCTCATGTGATCTCAATACCTAAATACTTCAGGACTTGATATAAGTTAGTGAATATTGATTAAATATTTTGCATTTTAATTGTATCTCTCTGTGTGTGAATATTTTTGCACTTTACTCCCTGGCTTATGGTTTAGATTTTTTTATTGGTTCCATTTCTCAGCTGTTCCAACCCCTCCAATGGGTGTTGCTGCTTTACTTCACACTTTGATTGGAGAAGGGAGGCAACATTATGGCATGTGGGGAAAGGGGCACAGTAGTGAGTGCAAGACATCTGTGGCTGGGAGAAGCCTGAACTGGCCAGCTGTAGTAACTAGGGAATGTGGGGGAGAAAGGCATTTCTCAAATCTGAGGCACAGTAAAGGAGATAACAGGGAGGAGGTTTGGAAGTGTGAAGAAACTGACAGAGACCGAAGTTTATAATGGCTAGTGAATGTCAATACTGAGAAAGGTTAAATTTTAAATACTTATGTTTAAGTCCAGAGGTGTTTTTGGTAGAGTGGAAAAATATTTGGATTGAGATGTATTGGAGTCAGACAGGAAGACTTTGTATTTAATTACATGAAGGCAGCATTAATCCGTGTATGTTGCATCCCTATCTATATTAACTGTCTTTTCAGTATTTCTGAAAACGATTTTCTAAGAACCACATAATGGGGATCTTTCCAAAGTCTAAGTGACATGAACATATGTTGTCACTTGACTTTGCAGGAGAAAATGTTTTCTCCTTGTTGTCTTCACAGTTGTAACTGGAAAGAATTCCCTGTCTATAGTCTCCATTTTTGATAACCCCTTGCAGGTGATTTGTCTTTATTGGGTAGTCTTGTGAACAGGACAGTGACTCAGAGTGGGATTTCCATTCCTTGCTCTGCCATCTACCTCATGAGTGAGCTATGAGGTTCAGATGAATTATTTTGCCTCTTGGTACATCAGCCATAATCAGGTGATGATTCTGATGTCTCTTTACAATCTTACATAAGAAACTATTTCTTTATTGTTGTTGTTACTACTATCTATCATCTTTGAGGTTTCTTTAACATAATTAAATGTCCAGTTTCATACACCTAATTCAAATTAACTTGTAGCTTTGTTGTGTAATTTAATGCTGTTTTTTCACAGTAGGGCCATACAGAATATACTCTCTGGAATAGGTGATGTTATAGGCAGAGGGGAATGAAGAACATGGCTTAACAAAAAAGGAACCGCTTAAATGCCTGTCTCTATGATATGTTTATGCATAGCTCCTTCTCCCCCCCATCCCATGTCAGACATCAATCCCACATGTTAAATGATAAAATAATTCTAACACAGATTGTCATGTAAATATGGACTGAGCCACCTCATAGAGTGCCTGTGTACCACTGGGGATCTAGATCTTTCTATATTTTCATACTGCAATCTGCCCCCAAGGAAAATAAACATAAAACAAAACCATACTGTAATTTCCTTTTAAGTACTGCCTTCTAGTTCTTGCATTCTTTGGTGCCTACAAGCACTTGACAGCCGCTATGATATTGGCGTGCTGAGCTTCCTGCTGGCCAAAAATGTCTCATTTTGTTGTCCATAATGCATTTGTCTGTTGATGCCCGTTTCTTGCCTTCTCCTTAGCAGGCACTTATGACCCATGACCACAAGACTTAGACACCTATTTTGTCCAGAAAGAGACAATTGAGGACACACAGCTTCTTTTTTTGGAATTTAGTAATAAAACTTGAGAGTAATCTGTGCTTTGTGTTCTGTAAATGCACAAAGTTTTCTGGCTGCAAGTTGACTTTTTTTCAGAGGAGAAATATAATAACCATACAATAAATTATATGTATTAAAGACACAAAAAATCTTACAGATCTTACAAAGATAGAAAACTGTGTGTTTGAGTAGAATTTGAAGACTAGCATTTGGCAATAGATGGAAGCAGGATCAGGCCAGCCAGGAGGATTGTAGAAGGCACTACCCAGTTGCACAGAGATGGTGTAGGGAAATCTGGATCTCATCTGGAGCTGAATCTAGCAGGAGCATGAAGGCAACAAGAATGGTTTCTGTAGGCATAACAGCAATAGTAGGAACACTAGGAAAAATGTTAGGCCACTGCTGAATGGGATAGAGGATGTGATGACAAAGGACATGTTAAAACCAATGTGCTCAATGCTTTTTTTACTTACATTTTTCCTGGTAAGTCTTGCCTTTAGGAATTCCAGGACCCTGACACTAATGGCTGAATCAAGGAACACTTAACTTTGTAGAGCACGATCAGGTTAGGGAATGCCTAGATGGAACATACAGAAGTCTGTGGGACCTGATGATACATGCAAAAGTGCTGAGGGAAGTGGCTGATAGCATTGCAAAAGGTCCTTTGAAAGATCATGATGACCAGACGAGGTTCCTGAGGACTGTCACAAAGTGAGTGTGAATAATGTCTTCAGGAAGGACAAGGAGGAGGATCCAGGGAACTACAGACTGATCAGCCTCACCTTGGTTCCTGAGAAGGTGCCAAAGGAGCAAATCCTTCTGGAAGGCATTTCCAAAAATGTCACACATAAGAAAGTGATTGAGAGTAGTAAGCATGGATTTATGGAAGGAACTCCTGCCTGCCCAACCTGACAGCCTTCTATAATGAAATGAATGGTTTGGTAGATGAGGGATGAGCAATGTCTCTGATGTTGACTTTTGCAAGGCTTTTTACACTATCTCCTGTAATGTCCTTGTAGACAAACTGGAGTATGTGCTAGATAAATAGACAGTGGGTGGCCTGTACCAGTGAGGTATTTATAATCAGTGAATGTGACTTTGCTATGAGTCTGTTGCATTATATTATGCATCTTTTTGGCATTTGTCTGTAGTACTGTCCACTTACTTTCATGGACAGAAAGTGTTTTTAAGTGCCTAGTGATGCACTACACTATAGATGATTAACACACATGTTAATGCACTAATATCTGTTCTACACACACTAATATGTGCTCTACATATGATGAATATTTCCTTCATTAATCTAGATAAATGTATTTCTTTTCCATGTGAATTGTTTGGCATCTGGATCATCAGTTCTTTAAAGCTATACTAATTTTTACACCAAAGGATATTGCCCTTTCATTAGAGTGTCTGCAAGACTAAATTTTGTAATTGGGAACTGAGTATTCAGTTGAAGACATGTAGATTATCAGATGCTAAAATGAGGAAGGAGAACCCAGGGTTACGAATATCCCATTAGTCACATTAAAACCTGTAGAGGTGCTGGGAGCTTTAGTTCCACTTCAATGAGTAGTGATGAGTGCAAACTCCATGAATACTTAAAAATTGCTAAAATTTTGTGTGCAGATGACACTTGAAGCTATGTGTTCAGGATCAGTAGTCCTACTTTGCTGTTTCTTTTTCATCAAGTTTTAAGAACTAATGTTCTGTCATATTTCAAAATGGTGGTAGTCTTTGTTCTTTTTTTTTTCCAGTAATGTAGAGGATGCAGTGACATTACAGAAGGTGCCCTTCTTGAAAACCGATATTTTTTCCCATTGCTGCCAAAAGGACTGAAGTTAAGCTATTGTCAGACAGAATAATGGTTCAGGAGAACATGGGGAGTTGTCATCTCAGTTGATAGCATCTGGACCTTGCTTGTCCATGAAGACAGATGTGGGTATTCTGCTTCTGCATACAGATGATCTTTCAGATGATGGTAACAAGAATCGCAAAAGCTCAGCAGAGAATACAGGAGCGGGCAACAGATGTAGTGATGTTAGAAAGCCTGATGGGGGAAAGGAGAATAGCAGAAAAAGTTAGAGAATGTGGTGAACCTAGACATAAAAGTTGAACACTCAATAATATGTCTGAAAGTTGAAACCTACATATCTTCAATTTTTTGGAGCAATGATGTAGTACCGTGATGTTTCCTGTTATGTTTCTTTATTAATGTTCATATATTACACTTGTAATAATTAAAGAAAAGGTGACTTCTACATGAAGAATATTCCCAAATTAAAATGTGCTAAGGTGGAACTAAAATTGAGACTGCATATTGATGGAAGAACAGCTGGGACATTGCTATTGTTTCCAACATGATCATTACAATCTCTGGAATTTCAGAGTTAAGGGGAAAACACAAGCCAAACATGAAAGACACTTGGGGAAAAGACATTCGAACAAACTTGTTTCTGTTTGGTTACAACCTCATAAAGAAAAGGGCTTAAGCTGCTAATTTTTCTTACAAATATGTTTAATTCAATTTAAATTGATGAACAATAATTTGACACTAATTGTAAGTTTATCACCCAGCTGTATATTTGTAAAGAAGATTCATCTCTCTCATCAGAATATTAATGGCTTATTTTAGAAATCTTACATATTTATTTTTTTTTCAGAAGAGTATTCATGTCAGGAATGGAGGGGAACTCCATTCTTCCTGTTATAATTGAAGTTACAAGTCCTTTGAACTAGAAAGTTGGGCTGACTGGTGTACTTGTTTGGCTGAATATATGTAGCTGTTTAACAAGGCAAATTAAATTAATCAGATTTATGTGTTGCTTTTGAAACCATGCTGGCTGCAGCCTGAAGAATAGTGAGGTATGGAGATACTTAAGGGCTTTAGAAAAATGGTAACACTTGCTCAGTCATTTATCTATGTGGGAGCACTTAAGAGAAAAAACCTAGCTGAATTAGTGAAATGTACACAGCAAGTTATGATGAGACACATAATTACATCGATCCCAAACTCCTAGTCCTTGAATTCCTATTTCTTTTTCACTTCAGGGTTCTTTTTTGTGATTTTTGTTTTGTGTGAAAGAAATGTTTGCTATACTTGAAATTATTTCTGTTTGCTCTTAAAGGTGGTAACAGATCAGGAGCAATCAAATGGGAGGTCTCCATCTGGGAGAGCATATTGAGTTCATGTTTCCCCTGTGAGGCAGGCTGCATCTGCCAGGAAAGCACTGCTGCCTCCGCTTCAGTGAGTGGGGAGGCTCTTTCTCTTCACGGGACACTGAGTTCATACACTTGCAAGGGCTGAGAGGCCAGGCGAGGAGGCAGAGCTCCCAGCTCTCTTTTTTAACTGCAGAATATTAGGATGCAGTCATTGCTGTCTTATCCATAATGATGGACAGTATCTCTTTTCTGTAAAGCAAGTCAAAATAAAACATGTCAGCCGAAAAGCACAATTTGTCAGATCAGCTGAGCTGCTCTAATGCTGAGTTAGTACCAAAAGCATCAGTGCCACTTGAACCTACCTTAAACCCACCACTCCTTGTGTCAGATCCAGCAGTTACGTGGTGACAGTGTGAATTGTTTTGTCTAGCTGGTTTGGTAGATGTTACCTATTTTTTCCATTGGTCGAACTGATTCATGTGTAGCTTCACAGCCACTAGATCCATCACAAGGAAAATGTCAAGTGCCTGAGACTGAGGTCTAAGGGGACAGAAAGAGGACGAATGCCTCCTTAGCAGCCATTTACTCAAAGCCAACATAAAGACGTCAAGTGCAAAATAAATCAAACTGGCAAATTATTTATGAAAAGATTGTTGAACTTAAAACTCTTGTGGAAAAATATCTGTGTCAAAATGCCCAAGTGATGATGTAGCCGTTACTGTGCTTTAGTTTTGTGTTAAACTGGAGCTCATACTAGAGGTGATAACTAGTGACCTCTGTCAGCTTATGTGTTGGTAGATGGAGTCCCCTTTTATCCAGCACATTGTGGAATACATTTTGGAGTAGAAAAATCATGATTTTCAGAAGTCAAAATTCTTCACAGAAATGAATTGATTTTTGTAAAAAATTCCTATTAGAATATAATGAAAAATTTGGCTTGGAAAAGGTCAAAGCATTTTCATTTTACTATATCATCTTGATTTTCCTAAGTAGCAACAGAATACCTCGTCATATAAATGACAGTGCCCTGTAAAATTTAAATCAGTGAAGTTTAAATATTTCCTTTAGATCTTGCTGAGACAAAGTAATCGACAGGCAAAGCTTTTTGAGGGAGGACAATTCATCTTGGGAAGTCTCAGCTTTTCGTTCTGATTCAGGATGGAGATTTTTTTCAAATGTCAGTTTGCTGGAATTGAAATTGTGAGTTTTCACACATGGTGCTGTGAAATTGTTTGTGGCAGTAGGTATCTGGAGGTGTGCCATTTATACCAGATCAGGTTATTTACATTTTTATTGCTTAATCTTGTCAGAACTCTAACACAGCTTGAGCTACAAAGGTCATCCTTGTAGTCTACTTACTGATTTTATTTACACTGTGATGTAAAGTCAGACATGCGAATCTGTGATACAGTGGAGAACAACAGAGAACAAACTCAGTCTAAACTAGGTTATAGAAATAGGCCATTTTATCTTTAGAAATCTTGGATGGCAAGTTTTGTGGACACGGTCTGAATCAAGGCTCATTTAATTTATTCATTTTTTTAATGTAATTTTGACTCCTCATTAAAAAATTGTGGCCCAGGAGCTGGGTAGTTTCTTACTTAGCTTTCATAGTTGATCCTTCCTAAACATCTTTTATGATCTACAAAATTTAGCTCTGTTACAATGTTGAATTTGCACTGTTTCATCATCAGAGAATATGCTTAGGTCAGACAGTCTTCAATGAGCTCATATCCTCCTGTCCTCTTGTCTGGGTTCTCATAAACTAGACAGGAATTTAATATGTTGGACAATATTGTGGGTATGGTATTTTTATTAGTATGATGTGACTAGGCTTTCATGAAATCCTGTAGAACTGATAAATAGCTTCTGCCAGAGAAAAATGCTTTAATATAAGGATAAACTTGAAGGGAAAGAATTTACAGTCTGAATAATTTACTATCTGAGTACAGCTTGAAGAATTTCTTAAGCTAGTTCAAGTCCTTAAAAGCTATTTTGTGTTATAGAAGTGCTGAGAAGCCTCACTTTAACTGTTGTGCACTGAACTGTACAATTTAGGAAAATCTCTGTCCCAGCGAGGCTACAGTGCAGGTGGACAGGCAGATAAAATAAGAAATAGAGGTATAGAACACTGTGCCACTAAATGAAGATTAATTAGGGTGCAATGGCAGTAGACTGAAAGCCAAGTCTCACTTTCATCCAGCTCCTTGTACTGAGGGATAATTCTGAGTGTGATAGAAATGGGAACATTTCTGATGATGTTAGACCTGTGGACAGGTAGGCCTCTCACCAGAAAAATATACCCCAACAACGTTGTTCTTGTACTCTTGGTTTATTTGAAGTGAGCACCATAGTTGTGATAGTTGTGTCTGCATCACGTGTAGATTTGCATAGGTCTTGGCTATTGTGAATGTACTTGTACTCCAGAAGACAAAGGATTTTGCCACTTCTGCTTCTCTTGTTACTTAAGAAATCTGCATGACAAGTGATGGTTTCTTATTTCATCACTTTGAAACTGTCAGTGGTATTTAAAAGAAATTATTTTAGCCAAGATGGCTATTTCAGAGCATCCTGCTGTCGGACGCCATCTGTTTGGTAAGTGTCATCATTTGTGACTTCTGCAGTGTGGGAACCAAATGTCAGAGACTGTCAAAGCTTTTTCCATCGTGCTCTAATTCTGGCTGAACAGAAATCCTGTTTATTCACTTTGCTCAAGTAGTAAGTCATCTTAGGGTTTTTAGTTGGTCCATGGTTACAGTCAAGTGAAAACTAGTCTTTCTGCAACCAAGTTTCTTCAGAGCAAGAATTTTTATAGAGTTAATGTACAGATTTGGTAAAATAAGGCTGTCAAAGAAAAATCAGGTGTTACCTTGTTGGTACACTGACAGTAGTGATTAGGTAGATTTTTTTTTTAAAGTGTTATCAACTGAATTTATCATTCTTTTGGGTGTAAAATTTAAAATTTGGTCTCTCCTGGTCACTAATGTGTTGTTGATGCTTTCCTAAGCACATGGTGTTGATCTAGCCATTTTAAAGAAAGCATTTTTTTTTTTGTCTGAACTATTCTGTCATTCTGAAGCTATATTCGGTGTATTATTTTGCACTTCTAGGACCAGTCTCAAATTTTTGGTCTTCTCTAATTGAAAATTCAGTAATCATGTTTTTGTTTCATTCCTCTTGATTTTCTTTTTCTTTAAAAATCTGTGTATATCTCATGCTTATGAAATCTAGATCCCCAGTTAAACTATGCAGCATGTGGGAAGAACATGGGCAAAATTTGACTTAAATGCCACAAAAAACCCCACTTTGGTTCTGATTGGTAACATGTCTTTCATTGTATTGTCATCCTTCAAGCAGGAGTGGTCAGCCAAGGTAATAGTGTTATGACTGTGTTGTAGAAAAACAAAGCAACACATGATTGTGTGGTTGTTCTTTTTTTCTTTTTCTTTTTTTTTTCTTTTTTTAAATATGTGGTGAAAATCAGGTGTGTTTTTGTTTGTTTTTTTTTTTCTCTCTATAGTCATGTGGCTGAATTCCACAAACCAGATTAACAATCATCTTTTCTCAGGAAAATGCTGTGAATGGAGAGCATCTGTGGCTGGAGACAAATGTTTCTGGGGACCTCTGCTACCTGGGGGAGGAAAGCTGCCAAGTCAAATTCTCAGTGAGTTATTTTCAGATTTCCTTCTCTCTCTCTGAGGTAACAAGCCTGTCTTCAGACTGATACAGTACTCAGACACCTGGGAGCTTGAATTGTTTGCTGTTCTTGATGTTTGTGTTCCAGAAGGAATGCAAAAGGGACAAAAGCCTGCTGGGTAAAGACTTTATTGCTTGGGTAAAAAAACCAAACAAACAATTTTCAGTGACCCAGATTAATTATACAGTGAGAATAGATGTAACGAGTATCTTTATTAACATGGTAAGGGAAAAAAGGTTAGAACATTGAGAAATGTTCAAAAGTAAGTTGCCTAGTTATATACACAAATATATCACTTGCTGGAGTCTATGAGAGTAGGATCTGATCAAAGTTTTGTGATTTTAATCCCTGCAGGGATTTGAACTGAGCTTTCCAAACTCTTGAATACACTCGCCAGCAATGAGTGCACTCATATTCAAGTGTTTGCCTTCTCCTATTTGAGAATATTCAAGGTTTGCCTTCTCCTACTGAAACTTTTCTGCTGTGTATGAAAAATTTTCATTGGATTGATCTCTAACCCATGTGTCTCTTTGAGTCACTGTTAAACTTTCGGTCTGCTTCAGCAGCTCTTCACCTGCTATTTCAGTTAAGCTGCTTCAGCAGAAAGAAGAAAAAAAACCAACCAACCAAACAGAACCAATATCTTATCTTGATATTTAGGGAACCTGGTGAGAGAGTGGGGATCCTGTGTCCAGGCACTTGCTTTGAATCAGTGCTCAAGGGAGCATCCTGGGCCTTGGACTGCAAAGTGTAAGGGGAGTCTCTCTTTTCTGGGATGTTTGTGAATAGTGCCTGTGACTCTGTGATACCATCTTTTTGCTTTTATTAAAAAAAGCAAACTAACAACAAACAAACCCAGCCTCAGATCAATTGATCCAAATCAAAGCATTTTGATTCACTATTCCACTCTACTTTGGGAGCACTTTGATCCAAAATACTAGTGCTTTCCATAGCTCAAATTTAGTATCTATCCCCTGCAACTTCTCAAGCAAATTGGTTACCTTAGGGCATATAACATTAAGGCCAAGCCTGGGAAGTCTATGCCTGGTAACAAAGAGCACCAAACCAAAGTCCCAGCAGTATCAGACTGCTTGTTGTGGGATAATATTCAAGGGAAAGTTTTTTGGTTTGCCCTGCACTTATATTATGGCACTGGCTTTTGGCAAAAGCTTGAGACAGGTTTTGTTTGGATGAGTGGACATTTGATCTGACCCAGTACTACTGTTATTATGTTCTGAATAGAAGTTTGACTTTCTAAAATTGAGTAAATATTTCCTCACAGTTTAGCGTGGAAACTTAGTAATATGTTGAATATGATTTGCAAGGCTGTGTCTTAGCTCTAGAAGTGTATATACCCAGGAGACTGACTATTTCAGTAGCTGATGAATTAGACCTACTGACTTACACTTTGATCTGGGAATTTTGGGAAACTTCTTGCATGGTGACAAGCTTTATTCAGCCAATAGACCTGAAGATGTTGAGTCATTGTTAGGAAGCAGCAGAGTTTAAAGTGACTCAATTCTTAATTGCCTGGACTTTGCTCTTAGGAAGTAGTGTGTTGGTTCCCTTTGGGGAAAGCAGCATCTGTGTTTAATGAAATCCCCATACATTGTAAAGTTATAGCTTCAGAACTAGAGATGGAAATGAAAGTCCAGTTAACTTCAGTTGTAGTTAGTTTAACCTGATCTGTCAGAAGGCTAATGCTTTTCCTGTTTGAATCTTTTCACAGCGCTGCATCTTTCTATGCCTGTCCTGGCCTTTCCTTGACATAGCTGTTTTATCTGTAGACTATTTAAGTGCAAATGTTTTCAATGGAGAAGTGGTGAGAAATAATTAAGCTGTAGCTGCATAGCTTTTGCATTTAATATTAGCCTATCCAGGACATTAATTCATAATCTCTGGAATATGGAGCTGACATTTCATGATAAATCAAAGAAGTTAGAAGCAATGGAAAACATGGTCTGAATTTTTACTAGCATCTCACTATAAATAGTTGTAACTACTTGCAATGCCACCAGCATTCAAATACAATAAGAATGACTTTAAAAGAAAGATATTAAAAACCATAGGTGCTCATGAGGTGTTACCTTGGATTTCTTTTTGCAGTTTTTCATCTTAGGGATTGATTCCTTTATGTTATCTCACTCTTTCTGGTAAAAACAGACTAAAAACAAGTTTGCAAATTAGGAAACACATGAAAGTTTACTCTATCATGATTCACCACATACATGTGAAAACATACAGTTAGTATCTAGGCAATTACAATATTCATAATTGTAAGACAGTAAATTATAATTATTCGATACTGTGAGCTGAAGCTGTGTTGCCTGTTTCTTCCTGAGTTTATTTACAATTAATTGGCAATTCTAAAGAAATAATTAAGTAGAGATTTAAATAAACATGAATAAATTGAATGTAAAAATCTAAAGCAAATCAGTCCTAACTAACTATGTTTATAAATTTTCTGTCCCTCAAGCACAAGTCTAAGTTAAATTTCTATAAGAATTAATTCCATGTGGGTTATTAAATTTAGTATACACAAGAAATAAACCTAAATATATTTTCTCTCTCCTGGATGCATTCTCTTGCCTTTGATATGATTTGGCCCAGGGGACTGAATGGAAATTATTTTAAAAGCCCTAATGAAATTAATAAAAATAACCAGCATAATTAGGTTGAGAATTTTGTCCCTGCTGTAACATTTTGTGAGCATTTAACAAACTTCTGTGAGAAGGTTATCATTGTCTTCTAAATGACCCAAATACCTGGGTATTATTCTGCAAGGCAGTGGTCAGGCCCATCAAATTAAATACATGATAAGCATGAAATGCCATACTCTTCTGAACTGCTCAGAGGTCTCTGATTTGCCTAAATGATTTCTCTCCCCTTTTTACTGGCTCTTCTCATTACGTTCATAGGCTGCTCCCTTTTAGAGCGATGATCTGCGATGTTAACAGCCTTACATGCCAGCTGAAGGGAACCTTTCACTCCTAGTTCATAAGCTGAAGTACTGCAGTCTTTTTCACAAAGTCCAATTCCTACCGGGCAGAGCATCCCCATTTTATTTTTTTTTTTAAGTATACAGAGCAACAGAGATCACCAAGAGAAGAAATAGCCCCATATGCTGCATAAGGAGCGAAACATCTCCTGTTTCACAGCTAACATTATTATTTTTTTTCCTCCTGGGAATAGCGCACCTCCCCACACACTCCTCTCCCTTTCCTCTTGCAGAAATCTGCTCTGCGGAGGAAGTGTGCTGCTTGCAAGATCGTGGTCCACAATGCGTGCATGGAGCAGTTAGAGAAGGTAAGACATTGCCATCTTCTGGAACCTGACATGGACAACACTCATTTTCTTTTTTTTTTTTTTTTGCTGAGGTTTCAGTCCAGAAAGTGCCACGTGCCAAATTAGATTTTCATAGCTGTTTTAACAATGTATTTGTGAAAGAAGTCGCCTTGAAATTCCAGTTTATTTTTTAAAAGGCATTTCTTCAAATCTTGTCAACTACAGAAAAAAGCACTCACCCAACAACAAATAAACCACAGAATGTGTTTATGTTTTTTATGTTTAAAAAATAATTTCCCACTACTTCTAGATTGAAAATTGAAGCTAGAAAATGCAGTATCCTCTCAAGTACAAATTGGCCTTTTACGTTTCCTCAACTAAACACAACATAATTCATCTTATAACAACTATATTACGAGCAATGCAGCATAACATGCTACAATGAACATTTTTCACCATATTTACTAGACAATACTGTTTCCTTCTCAACACTTCAGAAATTAAGTTCTTTTTTAAAATGGAAAAAATTAAACTTTTCCTTTATAATGTCATTATTTCTGTATCTGTCCCATTTCCCAGTTCCTTCAAGGACCCCCCCTTCACTCCCAAGCATCTATAGAACGTTTGTCACAGACTTCAGTTTTCTCTTCAGTGATTTGTCTTCATTATGCCTAATTAGTAATGTGTTAAAGAAATCTACCCCACCCTTTTCTTTCTTGGTGGGGTATGTGTGAAGAAATATGAGTAGGAATTTTCCCCATTGATTTCATTAGAGCTTCATTTTCACTTCTATATGTTTTTCAGTGTTGTGTTTCAAAAAATAAGTTGATGCATAAGAAATTGATAGCATCAACCCTTTGGAAAGAGTTTACTCCTTTCCAAGTATTTGGACTTGTGCTGACAAACGTCACGGTGATTGCCATAATACCAGGTTAGAGAGGTACCACTTCTATCCCCGATGCTTTTACCCACAGTGGAATTAGGATTCACACACACTTTCAGCACAAAATGTTACCAGTAAATTTTCCATTACTTCCTTCAGCAGCAGCTGTTCTGACTCTCCATACGCAGCAAGCTGGTGGCATTGCCAGCCAGAGCAAATGAGCATTTAGATAAAACCCATTCTGTTGAGCTTGTTTGTTCTGTTCAGGAGACAAGGAAATTCACCTCTTGGCAAAGGGTTTTTATAAAATCTGCATCCTTTTTAAACCATTTGAAGTTAAAAACTGGTACATAAATCTTCATCTTGGCCCTCTCTCCAAAGGTGTATGCTTTAAGTAAAATAAATATAAGGTGGTGGTCTTTCCAGTCTGCCACGATTCAGCAGAACAATGAATTGCAATTCTAGGGAAAGAGAAATGGAGAAGATTAATAACTGCTGTGTCTTTCATTTCTTCTTAAGTAATAAGTTCTCTTCTCTTCTTTCTTCTTTTTTCTTTTCTTTCTTTTCTCTTTTCATTCTTCTTCTTCCTCTTTTCTTTTCTCCCTTGATCTATAATTTTGAAGACTATTATGAAATGAGGAAATAACTTATTTATATGGGAAAGGTGGTATATAAATTTGTGGAAACTCAGTCTATTGACCTTCATAACAAAAGCATAGTTGTGCAGCATCCTTAAGTGGTTTATTCTTTGAAGGATAGTCAATTTAAGCTTAAATCTATTTAATTTAGTGCATCTGTGTTTTATTCTTTGAAGGATAGTCAACTTAAGCTTAAATCTATTTAATTTAGTGCATTCTTATCTAATGCATCCTTTGGCCTTTTCCCATACCTCTCTTTTCTTCAGTGTGTATATATATCTATACATGTTTTTTATACACTTCTCCCTGCTCTTATTTATATTGATTTTCTTTTCAGAAAAGTTTTTGGTTTGTTTCTTTTATTTTTTTTTTTTTCTTTTTCCCTCATAAGATTTCCTTGTTTGTTAAATGCTTTTTTGCTTCACCTTCTTAAAAATGTTTTCCATTCATGGAAGCTTCTGTTGTCCTCTTTCTCTTTCCTCCTTCATCTGAAGGAGGCAACACCACTGTGTAAGGCAGTACAATGCCCCCCAAATGGTATGTGGTTGGGGAGGTGCATAAAAGCGGCCTGATCTAAGCAAACAGTAGAAACCTAGGGTAATCTGCACCATTCTTCAGTGAATGAAGATTTCTCCACAGCTGTTGTTTATGAAGACCTAAATCTGGGAGGTGTGAAATGGTTTTGGAGAGTTAGATTTCCAGTTCCTATTGAGACCTCAAGTCCATGTTGGTTAATTATGATCTTCAGAAGAAAACAGATGAAGTGATTTCATTCTAGGCAAGGGGGAGATGGTTTAAACAGTTGAACTGACCTGGCAGCAATATCATTAATGAAGATGAGGGCTCTGTAGAGATTTAGCAAAGAAAATTATTATGGCATATGAAAAGAGATTTTCTGGCATCCAGGTAAGTTACTTTATCAGCTAGTGAAGCTAATATTTTAATAGATAATAGATATTTTCAAGTCTGGCTTAGATCAACATATTGGAATAAATTCTCTTTTAGCTACTTTGAGTTCTAACAGCTTTATTCTAACGCCAGATTAATTTTCGCTGCAAACCAACTTTTCGGGAAGGAGGTTCCAGATCTCCAAGAGAAGTAAGTAACAGAAAAATTATGATTACTTTTCATTTGACTTGTGTACTGATCCACCTTGTATGGAGTTGCAGCAGTGCTTTCAGATTCAGAAGAGTCTTAGACAAAGTATTGGAACCCAGTGGTACCTATACTCTTCACCAGAATAAATGTAAAATAAATTCTAGCTGAAGCACTTAGTTTATTACACTGATAGAAATAGTTTTAGCTTTCTGTTGACTCTTTTCCCATTCATTTAGCTATTCTGTTAGGGTTTTTTGGGGTTTGGTTGTTTTTGTGGGTTTTTTTTTGGTAGCAGTTCTTTTTTTCCTTCCTGACCTTTGAACTGGTATTTTTTATTTTTTCTCTATTTCTTTCTTCTTCCATTTACATCTCTTTTTCATTCTGCTCCTCCCCCTTCCCACTCTGAAGTGTCTGTAGTGTCTGAAGATTTCTTTCTTAGTAAAAAAAAAAAAAATAAAATCAAACATACAAAAGCTTTGATTTGCCTTCTGCTACTATGTGAATTTAGCTCCTTTGAAGGTGCTAGGTATTTATTGTTATTTTTCATATATTTATACATTTGTCTTACATAGTTAGCCAGTGTTTCAAACACACCTTTTAACTTCTATAGTTGATTTGGAGGCCTGCTTGCTCTTAGCAGAGGTAGATTAATTCTTTGCCACACTGGTGGTTCAGTGTTGGATGATATAACAGCATGGCACAGGCAGGCCCCTTCTAACCCCCCTTGCCTGCACAGAAGCAGGGGTATTAGTCCTGCTAACTCTCCCTTCTCTTGCCTATCTTTTGCTGCAATCCAGGATGTATGTAGTCCAAACAGGGAGAAAAGACTGCTTCAATGACGGCTTCTTCCCCCTCTCCTTCCCTTCTCCTCCACTGAGTTGTGATTTTTATTTTTTTTTTTTTTTCATTATAAGGGAGTACTTCCAAGCAGAATAAAGCAGGTCCCTGCATTGTGGTGGAAAGCAGCAGCATTTGGGCACTTCTGTGATCTGTATTTAGATAATGATTATCTCCACACCATTTAATGAACTTTCTTATTTTTGTAGAAGAGTACCAAAAGAGTAGTTCATTAGCCATTTCAACATGGATAAGGAACACCATCTTGTCCTTATTCCTCCTTGAGTTTTGCTCGTGTCTGGGGCTTCCCATGGGGACTGCTGCATTTTACTCCAGAACTGATTGCATTGTCTGAAGGAACCTTTCCTTTGGTATCCCTAAACCAAGCTTACACACATCATACCATGGAGTGCAAGCTGCCATTGCTTCCTACAACACACCTTTTTGTCCTTTTGCAGAACTTTGTCCGACATCACTGGGTGCACAGGCGGAGGCAGGAGGGGAAATGTAAGCAGTGTGGAAAGGTAAGATTTCCAGTGCAGAACAAGCACAACACTGGCCACTTAATGAATCCAGGGTAGCCAGTAGGTCCCTTGAGTCACTGAAGTTCTCTAGCCTGAATACTTGGCTTCTCTCAAGCACTGATAACAATCTGTTGTGTGATAGCAGCCCTGATGACCATGTGGGAAAAGGTACAACAGCTGCATTGGCAAGAACGAGCACGTCACGTGTCCTGGGGTGTTACACTGCACTAGCTGCTGAAAATGAGGAGGGGGAAAGAGCTTCTCTCTTTGTTAAGCTAACCCTGTTGCAATACGGTGTTCTTGTAATTCTGTCCTCTGTGCCAAAATTGTGATGGTCTGTTTTTTCAGGCCTCTGGAAAAAAGAAAGGCTGTTGCTTTCCTTTTGCCCCACCAGGCTTGAAGATTTGTGAGATTGTTTCATGTTTCTTCTGTGGCATAGATTGTAAAAGTTTTTTTTGAAAATGGGTTAGAAATACCTTAACTACTGAAGACTTTTCCCCTGAAATCTGTTCAGATGTTTAAAGCAAATTAAAACAGGAGATTCATTTCCTTTTTCAAGCGCTGTATTATATTTCTGCCTCCTATCACCTAGTAAGAAAGGCTGTGCCTTGTCTCCATGGCACAGCACTTAAGTCAGAGGAAAATTAGATTTGTATTTGGATGCTGATGTAGATCACCAGCAACGAGATGCAACAAGGTTGGTGATGCCCTTTTATAGCATGTAGCATGGGAACAGTGCAGTAAGACATTGTGCGTATAACATTCTTACAGCATGACTTCATAGCGATACTGCCTTCATCCTCTGCCATTTTGACTTCGGTCTCCCCTAGAGGCATTAGGAGTTGATTCTGCCATGGGAGTACTTAATGCCTATGACATCAAATCTTGTGTTGAGCGCAGTCACATGGGCAACATGACCAGTCAGTCCTAAAACTCCTATCAGCCTTGACTGATAAGGAGAAGTTCACAGGAAGTCACAGTTTTCACCTTAAATAAGAAATACTCAGTTAAGACTAATACAGATGTATTGTAGTAGAGTTCTTCTTTGTCAAGAAATGGGATTAGGGAAAATGATAACAAAAAAAACCCTTTATATTTATTGGCCAAGCAGCCTCCTATTGTGGCCAAATACTTGTCTCAGGCTATGCTGTTACATTTCTTATACATCCGAGTAAGAACCATTTTTTATATTTTCTTGTCATTCAAGAAAAAGGGAACTATGATTGAAATGGAATGACAGTAAATTTAAAGCAATAAAAGAATTATTCATAGAATATCTAATGATTCTGGTAGATCTCATTGCTGTGTAATGTTAGTCCTATCCTACAGCTGGAATTGTATGGTTGATTATTTTAATGATTGTTAATAACAGTTTGAGTAAAGAAAGTATTTAGGCTATACCCATCTCATGATTCAAATCATAAGCCAGTGGAAAGGAATTAATGCTCCCAACATCCTTAGTGTGGTTTTGTGGCTTTATATTTTGTGTGCCTTCTGTGCTATGGCTGGTGCTTCCTGAGAGCTGGAGCACAGAGGCATCTGTCAGTGTTCCACCTTAGATCAGAAGTACAGTTTGGATGGAATTTTTCTAATTGTCATCACTTACCATGGTTCACATGTGGGACAGTCAAGCAGCAAATGAACTGAATTTGTATTAGATTAAACTTAATTGAAAGTTAACTCTGCAGCTACCGATGGATGTTCAGTTCACAAGACCAGACTACAGCTAGTCAAAACCAACAATTTCTGAAAATTCTTGTGAGTAGTGCCCTCAGTACCAACAGAGCCTCTGATACCACTGTTACACATTACTCTCTGGCACAGATACAGCTTATATGGTCTCATCTAGGCTTCAGTTTTCTTCTTCCCTCCAGGGTGATTTCACTGGTGTACTGCAAAAGTACTATCTACAGAAATCGATGCTAGGGAAGAGGGCCTGGAAAGTAATGTTAAAATTCTTAATGAGTACAGTAGAATGGAACAATCTACTTCTGTCTACTTGCTGTCTTGATTCCCCTTTTTTCTGGAACTGGAGACTGTAATAGAGGGATGGCTCTACCTCTTAAGACAAAGTCCCATCAAGCCCAGTATTCAACAGTGGCGGAGTTTAGGGTTTATTCAACAGAGAGGAGTTTAGGGTGGGGCAGTGATTTAGTGATGCTTCCACAGAGCAGTCTCCTGGCATCTAACAGTTTCTGTCTTGTGAATTTCCAGGAGTGGAAATTTATATCTAATAGACTATGATAACTCTCTCTGCTGTGATCTTTTCTAGTTGATCTTTGAGTTGCTGTAAAGTTATAACACTTACAACATCCTTTGTCAAGGAATTCCCAAATTTAACTACATACTGTGAGAACTATATTTTGCTTGTTTCAAACCTATCACTTATTACTAAATACTCCATAGCTCCCCTGTTGGAAGACATGATGAACAAAAGCTCCCAAATCACATCCTGTATACCATTCATGATGTTTCATTTCTTTCTCTTGCAGGTGGAAAAAAAGATAGGTTTGTAGCTTTTAGCTGTTATTAGCTGTTTGTTACCTGGGATAATTGGAGAAATCAGTTTATGTTTTGTGGTTTGTTTTGTTTTTCTTTATGGAATACGACATAAGACTGTTCAGATCTTGGCCTGGCTTCCAGTTCATCACTGTGTGCAGTAATAGCAACTTAAGGATGAATGCAAAGTGATCCTTTCTTCTTATACTTCCAGTTACCAGAGGCTTGGGGATTTTCTGAGACTGATAACTTATTTGGGACCATCATGCTAAAGAGCTACTCTATTTCTTTTTACTTTTTTGTGTGGTATCCAAAGGGGTGTGTCCACTATAAACACATAGTGTGAGGCTGCAGAGTTTCTCTCTTTCTGTTACTGGTCCCTTTAAAGGCCCATGGATTGATGCAGAGCTACATGTTTTCCCTGCATATAATGATAGGATTGAAATTTCAAGTTCTTGAAAGGCAATTCTAGTTCTTTGTTATTTTAGCAGAGATCACCATCCAAGTGCTTATGTTGCTGTCTGTATTCAAGCTGTAGTAATCTCATTGGGATATCTCTGAGAGCATTAAATAGGGAATAAATATCATAAGAAAAGATTTGCAAAAAAAAATTAAATTGCTAGTAGACCTAACACTGATGTGACAATACTCTTTATTGATTTAAATACAGCTGAGAATATAACTTAAACATTTTGGAACTAGTAATCCCTATGTGCTCTGTTTGCATGCATGGATGTCTACATTTGATCCTGGATTTTGATCCAGATTATTTAAATAAATTGTAATCACCAACACAAGCTGGGAATTCAAGTGCTCTTTTCCTCCAGGTGTATTTCCCCTAGTGTGCACAATGGTTTATTTCCTCAGGAGCAGCTCACATTATGGGATTTCATGTGTTGTACGGGAATTGGGTGCCAGTGAGTCAGGGGTAATCAGGTACTGTTAGGCTGATACTCTTTAAAAAGCTGAAATTATTTTTTTTATCCCCAAATTTCTAAATTTGTGCATAAGATGTCTTTGCATGACCCAGGAACAGGGTAGCTGAATTTTAGTGTTCCTTATCACTGAGAGAAGGCAGAAGAGAGAATTTCTGGTGGAATACTGGAAAGTGGGGGAGAAGTGATTCAGTCTGATAGCTCCCATCAAATCTCACTGTGACCTGTAGTGCATCGCTTTATTTGATCATTTCCTTTATTTGTAAAGCTAGCTTTCAAATAATTGCTCTCTTAGCTCAGACATGAATTCTTAGGAAGAATTAGCTCACATTTGTAAAGCAATTTGAGGAAGAAAAGTAGTGTTTTATTACTACTTATCATTAATATGTTTTTATTGCTGTACCATTTTCCCTAATGACTCCCTAAAAGCCAAATGGTGTACTGAATAAATGAAGAAATGGTCCATCCAGAACCAGACAAGCTGCTCAGTCCATATGTTTAAAATGCACTGCTGATGGGCTATGGAATTAATGTACTGCATTTAAGGTTTTATTAGTGGAAGTTTTGGGAGAGAAGAATTTCTCCCCTGATGTTACAAAGCATAACAAACCAAAACATTTCATGCACATGAGGGGGATGAAATAATTTTATTTTAATACACTTTGTGACAAGAAGGAGTGAGATTAGCAAGAGTAGAGCATTTTGTCCAGTGTCAGAATTGTATCATATGTACTGTCACTTTGCTCTTGTGCCTGTGCTAAATGGCAGACTAGATCTGTCCAGTCAGAAACAGCTGTCCAGCTTGTCTTTGTGAAGCTGTTTGACCACTCCCTTACTAAACCTGAATATGCCAAGCTACCGTCATTATGAAGAACCCACTCTTTAAATTTCTCTGAATGTAAAACCTGAGGCATTAGGGGAAGGATTTAAAAAAAACAAAATTTAAAAAAATGTAGGCAGAGGTGACAGAAATCTCTTTAAGAAGTAGGCCTTAGTTGGTGGTGTGGTTTGTCTGTCAAGAAGGTTTCAATACGTGCTGGGGACGCCTGAAGTAGCAGCTGCAATGTGCACTTCTGCATGGCAGAAAGAGCAGATAGTGTTCTCCTTTTCAGGATGTTGATAGTTGTCCTTAACTACCACATATGGCCAGACCGTAGCTCAGTCCTTCACTTAACAAGACCAGTGCTTCTCTGGATGGGGTTTTGGTTATTATTTAATTCTCCTCCTTGGTATGTTGATATTGTCATTACACTGAGCACTATTAGGCTCATTTTTCCCAGTTGTTGTTCTTGCTGTTCCTTTCCACAGCATCCAGGATAAGAAGGACTTTATTTATAGAAGCAGTGAGGTAATGTCCTATTAGATGTTACTAAATAGGGTTTTGGGCATAGCCCAGCATGTAGGAGATTTAGGTAAACTCAGCTTGTCAAAAAGAAAACTGGCCCAAAAATTCATGACTGAGTAGAGAGTCTGAATTAGAAAATTCTGGGTGATGATGAGCTACTTAATATAGTAGAGAGAGGCTTGATAGAAGCCAATTGATGAAGGATCCATAAGACTGCAAATCTGAAATCTAAGTAGTGAATGTGACTATGACAAACTGCTCAATGAAGTTCTGGACTTTCCATCTCTGCAGCCATCAACCCCTATCAGTTCTGTGTCTGGTTAAAATAAGCTTTAAGTGAACACAAATTTTTAAGCTGTAGCTTAACCATTTGTTGCCTGTTGTAAGCAAGAAGGATGTATGTATGACCCAATGGTCCTTTTTAGCCTTAGACCAAAGTGATGTCTGCTGAAATTGCATTCTAGAAAATGAAACTCTTTGTTGGGAGAATAAAATCTCCTATTTGCTGGTAGTGGTAGCTTTTTCCTCTTTAAAATGATAATTAAATACTAACTTTTATCTGTTTGATCTGAATCAGATCCTCTTACTTTTTTTGAACTTACTAAAAAGATTTTGATCTGAGTCAGCTCAATAAAACAATAAATTTAATTTCCCAATCCGAACATTTCCACTCAGACATTGTAGCTGTTTCTACTCTGTATTAGGAAAAAAAAAAAAAGGAAATTCAAATTCTTGTTTATATTTAGAGCAAAAAGGATTGCAATGGCAGGATATTTTGTTCAACAGAAAAGCCGAATCTGTGAGATTTGTAGAAATCCATTAAAATAGGTGTGCTTTGTCTATTTATTCTTCCACTGTTTTTTTAACTACAAGATGTAAGAAAAAGCATAACATTTTAAAGAAGTGTTTTTAAAAGCGTGTGTGGAAATGCCTCAGTTGCAGAAACTTCTCTCTGAGTCCTGCCATCATTTTATTCCTCCAAAACTTGTTTGGTATCTAAGACCTTTGAGGCTGAACCAATGTATCTGATTTCAAGGAATTGATTTAGCCTAGCACAGTCACATGACAAGTGTTAAAAGTGTACATTTTCTTGTAATTAGTCTGAATTTAATCCTTTTCTTCTTGTTTATTCTAGGGCTTTCAGCAGAAATTCTCCTTCCATAGTAAAGAGATTGTGGCCATCAGTTGTTCCTGGTGCAAGCTGGCGGTAAGTGAGCAATACACAGAGAAACCGGTAGCAGCTTCAGTGAGTGGCCCCACTGCAAATAAGTTCTTTTTTCCTGACTCTCAGGGTTTCCTCTCTGTGAATCACCCCTGGTTTTGCCATTTCTGTTCCGTTTGCTCAGAGATACCATAACTTCACCTGTCTGACATGAGTCTTCTAGGAGACAAGTCTTATTGCACAACATAGTTTTGACTGCTTCCCATCAATGCCCTGCTACTGGTAGCTCAGACAAGCAAAAAGCTCTTGATATACAGCTGCATCAAACTAGATTGTGGTCTTCAATCTGTTATCTGTGTTTAAGTAGGAGTGATTGGTTTTTGGGACGTTTTGGAGTGAGTTGGTTTTTTTTTTTTTGTAAGAAGGCATGGCTGGAGAAGATGATCTTTAGTTACACGTTCCTAAAGCTCTGTGGTTTGAAGGATTTGAAGATGGTGGAGTTGGGACATCGTTCCAGTTTTTGTACTGTTACCCCATTCTTCCTCCCCATGCTTCCCCTTTGTCTTTCTTGGCCTCCTTATTGACTCCACTCTTCTCCTCTCTTCCAGTTTCATAACAAAGTCACCTGTTTCATGCTACATCACATTGAGGAGCCATGTTCCCTGGGGGCTCACGCTGCTGTCATTGTGCCTCCCACC
Organism: Chloroceryle amazona; assembly: GCA_027560015.1. Taxonomy (NCBI): domain Eukaryota; kingdom Metazoa; phylum Chordata; class Aves; order Coraciiformes; family Cerylidae; genus Chloroceryle; species Chloroceryle amazona. The sequence continues at coordinate 25,627 of JANHFX010016444.1, forward strand.
TGGATCATTAAGGTGAAGAAACCTCAGGTAACTGCATGCTGATGTCTGTTTCTGTAGCTGTATGGCTGTGCAGGGCCAACCTGGCTTCGCCGCTGAGTACTCCTTCCCCAAGGCATGCTTGTTCAACCCTGTCTCTATCCCTGAAACCCAGCATACATCCATGGTGATTATGAACCTCTATTGTCCCACCCCTCCATCCAACCTTTCAGTAGATTTCACTCTTTGGGTTGATTAGCAACAAACGTGAATTTTGTTCTGAGCAAATCCAGCTCAGATTTGTTCCTGTGACTGTGAGTTCAGCATACTGCAAGAATTCCCCTGTGTTGCAGAGTCAAGCATGTTTCATTAAATAGAGCTGAGCAAATACAGGATAAAACTGTTTGCAAACATACACTTGACCTGCAGTAAGGATTTGCTGTGGCTGGACAAGAATCCCTCTGAATTTGTCACCAATGAACATTTAGACAACCATGTCGTCTTTATATCAGTGCTTGCTGAATGTCAGCAGTAAGCCCACATGCTCATTTAGTTGCAGGTAACAAGCACTGAGACTTCTGTAATGGATGTGGTAGGTCTTGGAGCTAATTCACTGGTGAGCACAGTAGGGAGAAAAGGTCTCCAAAAGAGAGCTGGCCAAAAATTAAAAGGGGATTTGCATCATGCTAAAAGTATTTTATTTTTCTTGTTCTCCTTTGAAAGTCTGTTTTCACTCCAGGTTGAACTGAAAGAAGCAGACAAACACTGAATATATCAGGGAGTCAGAAATACTGGTAAAAGTTTTATTTCACAAGCACTGAAACAAGTTCTTTTTTTTTTTTTTTCTGAAATTAATAGTCTGGGATATTGAAATTCCCACTTGTGTTTTCTTGTAATTTTCCTCCTTTGACAGGAATGCTGGTTTTATAGAGTAGTGATGTGTGGTTCTTAGTGTTACTGTGTCTATCCTTGGGAAATCACCCAGGGCTTTCTGGCTTTGTGTCCTGGTTGTCAACAAGAAGCTGAGGAGTTCAGACTATAGGCGAGGCACTAAGACAAAATTAGTCCCATGAAACTGGAAAAAAGTCTGCATTGTGACACTGCTCAGTTTTTAGTTCCAGTCTAGGGATATGACTGTCAGATTTGTGCATGAGTAGTACTTCTAACAAGCTGGGTATTAAAGACAAGGGGGAGGGTGGAAAGGGAAATATACATATTGAGGGATCAAAAAGTCAATCTAGAGACTTTTCTTCCTCCTTTAGGTCCAGAGAGAGTAGGCATCTGCACTCGCAATAAAAAGGATTTCTTTGGCATTTCATTTTCTTTCCCCATTCTTATTTCTCTGTTAGTTTTACTCCAGCCTCCTCCAGAGAAATATTTTTGTCCTCTCTTGTTGAAGAATGTGTTTGAGTCCTTGGCAAGGACTTGCTCTCCTTGGGTAATTTTCATCACCTGTGTGGTATTTAATACATGTGTCCATGTCTGTCCTTTTTAAAGAAGCTTTTTTTGCATGTTTTAATTCTTGTTTTATGTAATTATTAGTAAAAGAAAATAACACTTAAAATATTTTTTTTTGATTTGGCATTTGGCTAAAGAAGAGAATCCTCATAATATTTTTAGAGAATTTTCCTTCTTGTCCATTATTTTTTCGGAAAAGTTCCAATAAAAAAATAAATATGATCTAGTCAATTTATGTGGGAAATGCTTTTAAATAAAGGCTTAAAATGCTACACTAAAAGAAAATATCATTTAACTCTGTATGCCTGAATCATGAGTGGAGAGGAAGTACTTTGATCCAATATTCCCTCCATCACATCTTGAGTCCTTGAAATTCATGGTCAGTAGGATGCAAAAACCTTATCTTAAATAATTGAAGCATTAGATAGATCAAAAACACAGAGAATGGGCATATATCCATGAAACTTCTTAACAGCACCCATTACAGTATTAGTTCTGGGGAATGCATCCTTATTGCTGTAGAAAATAGACACATCTTTCAGATGTGTTTTCAGATTTTTGGCAGAAGCCTTGTTTCCTTTTTTTTTTTAAAAAAAGAATATTTTCTCCTCTCCTGCTGTTTCTGGCCAGCTCTTCTTGTGTTTATTATGACCCTCTTCACCCTATTTGAATGTTTTCTAAATACTATGAGATATTCACAGAAATACACAATATTCACATTTTTTAAAAAATTCAGATAGTAAATAAGTGTGTAACCATCAATCTATTTTTCAGATATTCCACAATCAGAATAAATTTGAGTAGAAGCCTTTTTTTTATAAAATATTTCCTCAGCTCTAATTAAATACTTAACATTGATCCCAGGCAACTTCTGAACTTAATTCCCTACATACATGAAATTGATTTTAGTGGTGCCTTCATCCTGTTTGTTGGCTGTTTCTTCTCAGCAAATAAGATGGCTTTTTTTTGTAGCAAAACCTTACCCTGATTTTTAATTTTTTTTTTTTCTTTCTATTGCTACAAAAATGGGTATCCATGCTTATTTTGTACAACATGGGTCACCACCTTTCAACTATTGGGCTTGAATAAAGAGCATGCTCCCCCTCTGATTACCAGCAATGTTGTGGTAGTGAAACATCATGGTATAATTGGTTAAAGACAAATATCTGCTGACAACCTGCATTGTAAATGGGGAGATTTTGCTTCTTGTAAGCAATAAATCACAAGATGAAGAATATTCAGAATTGCTCCAATAGCTTTGGGTTTGGTGGTAGCCCTGTATGTAATGACCCATTTACATGAATGGAAAACTCCCAATACCTATTCCACATTACTCACAATGTGAGCCACTTTTGTAACTTCTTTACTGATTTCCAGGGTTTCTGTACTGTGTTAGCAGCACTTTGATACCAGCTCTGATTTTCTGGGGCTCAAATCAATTCCACCTCCTAATCTGGGAAAGCAGGTCATGCCTGCAGATTGGTAGTATTTTGTTATAGGTAGGATTTGGTAAGCCCAAGTGGTGTTAGCTCTAGGAATGGACTTTCTGTATGCTTACGTTGTGAGTGAAAAGTAGATAGTAAGGAGGGTCTGGCTGGTGTACTTCACTGATTCACCCTGTCTTCCTTTTGGGAAGGCAAAGGTGGTAACTGTAAAATTCCAAGTTTTTTCTGTTCAAGGTGAGTAAACATAGTGTTTTCTTTTTCTCTTCCTTTGAGGAGCCAATGAATATTTATAATTCTGGGGTTATTTCTTTATTTCCTCAATTGCTGAGTGCAGCTGCCTTGTCTGATGATGTTTTGGGAAAAAACAGAAGATGGTTGTGATTGACTTTGCTAGAGGTTGTTCATTATTTAAGTCATTTGAAGCCCAGCATGCTTAAGGACTTTCAAAGTGAAGGCTGAAATGTTATAAAAGAAAAGTTTGAAAAGGTCTGCTGGATTTGCTTGAGATAGTTTGTGGCCCTCACACCGTAGAAGCATAGAATGGCTTAGGCTGGAAGGGACCTTACATATCATCTAATCCAACCTCCCTGCTATGGGCCGGGATGACTCTCAACTAGACTAGGTTGCTTAAGGCCTCATCCAGCCTGGCCTTGGACACCTCCAGGGAGGGATCATCCACAACCGTCCCTGGGCAGTCTATTCCAGAGTCTCACCACCCTTGTACTAAAGAACTTTTTCCTAAAATCCAATCTAAACCTATTTTTTCCTCAGTTTAAAACCATTTCCCCTCATCTTATTGCTGGACACTCTTCCGAAGAGTTCCTCTTCAGCCTGCTTGTATGTACCCTTCAGGTATTGGAAGACAGTTATAAGGCTCCCCCCTCCTCCCCCTCTCTTCTCCAAGAAGAATACCTGTACCTATACAGAAAGGACTCCAGTTCTTCTATTCATCTAGCTAAGCCTGCTAAGAACTATACTGACCATACAATAATACCAATAATCTACTTTGAAGATGGCCAAACTGACATCCATAAAGGAGAGGTTTTTTTCTCTAGAGGCAAGTTAGGATTTACATATGGTGCTTATTTAAAGGTATGCTTTGCTGATACTATCATTGAATAACATTATACATTTATAAAATATTCATCACCTTGTTATGTGAACAAGGTAGTATGCATCTGTTTTTTCACTTCAATGTGTAAAGATTGATTATAACACTTGGATGTTATTCTTCTGCATGTTTGCAGAGAGAACCTGCATATGTTTAAGTAGCTTTTTTGCCTTTCATCTGCTATGGACATGCAGTTGCAATTGTTACATAAAAGCTTTAGGTTATCTTAATACTATAGGTGTAGGTATATTTTAAGAAGAAAATAAAATAGTTGAAATAACATAGTCGTGATGTAAGATGCTTTAGTGCCTCTGAGTGTGGAAATGTAAATTTTTATAATCATGAATGGAGTCTGAGACTAAACCGTTTCTCTAATATATCTGTACCCCTCTTTCCAACCCACCCCTTAGGCAAGAAGAGATATGTTATAATGGGATTTAATGCCAACTACATTTAAACATTCTTTAAATTACTCTTTTTTTAAATTAGTCAGGATTTTACCAAACTGTCTTTGCCCTTTCCAGAAGAACTTCACTAGGCTTAAGTCCATCCATTGTAGAAGTAGAATTACAAGTACAGTCCTTCTTCCAGAGGTATAGTTAAGTGATTGCCTAGTACAGTACTTAGAGTTACAGACTAATGTTTTCCAGTAGAATTCACTGCATTTTACCAACAGAATAAGTACATTGAATTTTACACCTGAAGAGACTGAAGCCCAGGAAAAAGCTCAATATGCCTGTGACCTTTTAGCAGACTGCTGTCAAGACTGTGGACATACTAGTTCTCCTCTCTCTCCTGTGTTTTGACCCACTCAGAGAATCATTCATTAGAGAATGGCTGAGGAGCTAGGCTATGGTTCCCACGGAAAGCAGCTTTGAGAGTAATGTCTCATACCTTTCTATTGACATGAAGACATTTGTCGACAGAGTACTGTGGTAGGGCAATTAAAGAGCACGCAGATGATATTGTCAATGCATTTCTGTAATCATCAAGGTCTTTGTGGTTCATCTTGCTTTCAGGATCACTTTGTATCAGAGTACGGAAGAGTACGAATGCTTCTTTAGGTGGTTTCTCAAAATATGGTCTAAAAGGGCAAATGTACGGTAATTACTATGCAGAGTTGTCTTATCTTTGGTATTTCCAGTAAGCAAAAAGGCATGACGATATCCTAGTCCACAAGGAATGTTGAGAGGTGACAAAAAGCTTGGGATCTTGTGCTCTACAGCTGCCTTATCTTGGTCTGGTTGAAAAAGGGCCATGCCTTTAGATATTTGAGTTAGATAGCTGTTAGTTTTTCTTAACTTGTCAGAGATCTGGAAACATTAACTTCTGTATCTGACATGTAGTACTTAATTCTTGAAAATGTGGATGCGCTAGTTAGGTATTAAACAGTATCTAGTAGCTCTTTTTGTAACATTGGCTGGCAAGTAGGATTAAGGACAGATGTCACCGCTTACAGATTTGATGATCTCTTTTTTAACACTGGTACCCTTTTGAATAAGGTCAGGACAGAATTGAACTTTTGGATGATCTGAGTGGATCTTGTTTCTTCTCTTTAAGACAGAATAAAAATAATAAACTTTCTTCTAATACCTTCGATTACTTTATTTCCTGGTGATGGATAGATTAGAAGTTGAAATACTGAGAAAACATTTACAGTATTTCCTATAATACAAAATCTTGATTTTATGGAAAGGGTTAGTGTTTTCTGCAGGTATGATTTCAGTTACTCAATTAAAATAATTAAAAAATGAAATAAAATTTTCCTCTTTGGACTGTTTTTATCACACCAGAACACTTTTTGGTTCAGTATCATTGAGCAGGCTATTACTAACCTGGAGAACAGCTTTGACGCAAGATCTATTTTAATAGCCTCTGCAGAAATACAAGAAGCTTTATGTTGTTTTTTGCGTGTTGTGGTTTGGTTTTTTTTGTTTAGGATTTTTTTTTTTCACATAGTTATATTGTTATTTAAAAGCAAAGCAAACAAAAACCCCCTCACCCAAATCCTTAAATGTTAACATTCCAGTTTGTTCCTTAGCAGATCATTACACAAGTTTCTTGTTAGGCTGGAACTGACTCCACAGTGCCAGCATCATACGCCATGGTGGCCTATGTTACATTGAGTCATAATGGTTGCCAGAGCTAAAACTTGTGTGTTTTTTTTTTCCTAAAAAAAAAAAACATGAAAAATATCTCATTTATCATGTTTTTTATTACATCTTTATGCAGGTGGTCTCCATACCAGGAGACGAGCCTGATTGGGCAGGAGACTGGAGCCCCGAAGGGGAAACGGGCGTCTCCTACCCCTATTGGGAGGGTTGGCAGGTACAACATGTGGTGTTATGTGAGTCTATGGGAGCATCTGATCTTTTTCCCCCCTCACAGCGTGGGAAAGTTTCCAGTTCCAAAGCACCAGTCTGGTCTCCGTGTGTGGCTTTCTCCATAAACGGTGGTGTGGAAGTGTAAAGCATGCAGCGCATGTAATTTAAATCTTGAGCATGTGCCAGATACTCTTATCATTCTCCAAGTGGACATGCATGGAAGAGCTTCGTAAAGGGGCTCTGTCTGGGCCTGTCTTCTAAATTTTGTTTTGCTTTTCATGTATTCTTTTTTCTTTTGATGTAGAACTCATTAAAGACTTCAACACGACGAAAGAAGAGAACATCTTTTAAAAGAAAAGCCAGCAAAAGAGGCAATGAGGTGGGTATTCAAGAGCTTTGGAAATCAGGCTCCTTTTGTTGAAATGTCTAAATGCGGATTTTAAAGTTTAATTTCTTTACAGCAGTGTTTAATACTTTTTTTTATTTTCCTACTGGAAAATTCCATGCTAATGAATTTGTTGTGAGAAGAGATCAGTTTTGATAAAACTTGTATGAGAAGTGGCTTTTTGCTGATTTGATTTTCTTTGAGAATCAACATACCAGACTCCAGAAGGACTAGCAGCCTAATGAAACAGCATTCCCTTGGGATGTCAGAGACTCACATCAGACCCTTGGTTTCTACTAGGCAGAGCAGGGGTGTGAAGCTGGGGTTGTGCAACCCGTGGTGAATGCACTGATGCACGGTCTGGTCCAGTTTGAGGGTGTCTCCTTCAGGAGATCTCATGCTGGAAATACTCTGCTCACATGAAAACAGACATTGGGCCACAGAGAAAAACAGATGAATGATCTGATGATTTGTTTTACCATATAGCTTATAGATCTTGTTTCCAGATCTGCCTAGTAGATTAGTTATATACATGAAAAACAGCTTCATGGGAGAGGTGAAGAGAGACTCACCTCTGCATAGCCAGGGATCTCTGATTAAGGTCCTCACTTGGGTGGTAGGAGAACTGCAGACCAGAAATTTGCATCTCTCTCTGCTGCAGCCTAGGAGAGTGTTCTCAGTACTGGACTTTCTGGTGTCCCAAAGGGGCAGGGAGTAGAAGACAAATAGTCTTCTCACTGACATGCCATGTTTGACTTGTGGCATTTGTTCAAATGTGGGATGAAGAAATCAAGACCAGATCACCTGCAAATGAGTGCTGATAAAACTTGTCTATTGGATAGAATTAATGAAATAGCTAGCTTATCTCATTTTATTTTCCATTGGAAAATTGTTTGTATTAGAAATAGCACTTTATCCGACACATTATTAGCGCTGTGTGAATAATTGGTTTTGATTGGGAAATAACATTGAGTAAAATTCTAAAATAGTTTTGTGCTGGCCTGAATTTATTTTTTTTCCCCCTCTTATTTTCTTAGTTGGTTTTCTCAGCTGGGTAAATTAGTCCCAGCTGAGCACCACATTAGGGTTCATATACTACATCCAGTACCTGAGGTAGTTTTGTCAGAGCTGGGTTGGGTCTCCTACATGTTTTATGACAAGGAAACACATAGCTTGTACTAAACTGTTTTCTTGCTTCTGTTTCTCAGGATAACAAAGGTCGGCCATTTGTGATAAAGCCGATCTCCTCTCCACTCATGAAACCACTGCTGGTTTTTGTCAATCCAAAAAGTGGAGGGAATCAGGTAAGAACATAATCTGGATCCAGGTCACAAAATTTTAATTTAACAATAGTTTATACGAATAAGACTAGTTCTTCGTCAATCAGGTAGGAAGAACTCTATGCCTGAACTGCAATCCTTAGAAGAGGAGTGTGTGTCCTCTGTGGTCTTTTGTATTTCTATTGACAAACCTGTTCATAATGTAAACACGAACTCGTGACTGCATCTGTACCTCATCTCATGCATTCTCAGTAAATCGTTCGAGTCACCAGGTGCTCACAGAGTGTCAAAATAAGCCTCTTCTGTAAATCTTTGCAGTAGAGGTGCATGCGCTAGTCAGGCTTTGAGCTGTAACTCTTTAATAGTGCTGATGTTGAAATATATTTTGCAGAAATCCAGCTTTATCAATTTCAGTGCATACTGGCTATAAAAAAAAAGGCTCTACTCACCTCCTAAAAGTAATAAATATAGGGTCATTCAAACTTTGGAGATCTAGAAGGTTATCTAAACTGTATTTCTCAGGTTTCTTAATCACTGCTAGTGACACTTCTACAGCAGGAAATAGAGCTGCTTGCTAGCAGGTCAACCACTAACCTGTACTGGTGCATGGAGTTATTCCTCCCTAGGTGCAGGACCCTACACTTGGTCATGTTGAACTTCATGAGGTTCCTCTCCACCCAACTCTGCAGCAAGCCCAGGTCAAAGGCATTCTTGAATTACTCTGGAGTATAAGCTTGCCCTATAAGTTTCTTAGCACTCTTCTGCTAGTAATAGATCCTGACACTTTGTGCCCAGGCAGAACATGAAGGAAGGAAGTTGAGTATCTGGAATATGAACATAAGAGCTTGAAAAAGAAGACATTCTATTTTTAGGTGGTGGCCTGGCCACAGTGGCATTGGGGCAGCTGTAGCCCATGGAGTCCTTTACTCCTGTTTCATCAGGTGGTAGAGGGCCAAAGTTAGTGTTCATGGTGTTGATAGTGGAGGTCAAAGCTTTGTTATTGTTTGGATGTTGGGTAAGACACTGTTCAACGTGATGGCAACTTTACCCATGAGCTTGTTCAACTTCTTGCTGTCATGGATGGTGTGGGATAACAGAGGTTTCTCATTGCAGGTGGCAAGAGTGAGGGGATTGGGTTGCTGTGGGAGCTGAGCATTTGGTTTGACCCCAAATGCCTGTTGTTATGAACCATTAGTGATCTGTGTTGTTTAGTCTATCTTTTCCTTTGTTTGCTTTTTAAAGCACAGAAGAAAGACAAGTAGTCCAAATATAGTGAATAGTGAACACTTTTTTAAAAATTATCATTACATTATTAATAATATTTAATAATATTTACTTGCTTTGATTTTTCTGTCTTCTCAGGGCACCAAGGTTCTCCAAATGTTTATGTGGTACTTGAATCCACGCCAGGTCTTTGATCTCTCTCAGGAAGGGCCAAGAGATGCGTAAGTTCTCAAGCCATCACAACTGCGGACCATAATTCTTTTCTGATCAGGAATACAGACAAAGCTCTAGCTTGGATAAGATTAGTAGGCTTCATGAGGCTTATGTATCCAGGTATTAGCAGTGGTGGCTTCTGTGAGAAGAGATCAGGAGCTGTCACCATGTCAGACAGAGACAGTTCCAGATGGCTCTAAGACAGACTCGCTGCTAATCCCAGTGCCTAACCATTCCCTAACGACTGAGAATTACAGTGGAGTGAGGCTGCCTCCAGATTTCCATACCTGATAGCAGCACGCAGCTGTCTCTGCTTGATGAATAACTAATTTAACTTATCTGGGCAATAGCTGAAGTGGTGTCTTCCAAGGTGCGGAGGGCCTGTCTTTAAAGGGCCGATTCTCACTGCTAAGGGTTAAGAGACCATCCTTCTGTGGTATTTGAGATAAGGATAAGTGCTTTAATTTACCATCTGTTCAGCACTACTTTCACATGCTAGGCAGCACAAAAAGATAGTAATAATGTAAAAGCAAATATTTACCTGTATAAGAACTGTCCAAGTATTTGCTATGCAAGGCACACAAGCTTTTATTCCTGCAGAAACTCCTCCACTTCTGGTCCTTTCATGATGTAGAGAAGCTTTAAGGTACATACACAGTTTTCAGAGCTGTGTAATGAAGTTAAAGGAGGATTAGGTCCTCTGGTCACTCAGCTCTCTACATATGACTGTGCTCTCTCCATTAGGAGATATTTGATTATGCCTCTCATGCAACTGAAGGAGCAGGTCTTCAACAGGTACTTTTTTTTGGCCCTCCTGTTGGTATCTTAGATCAGATATTCAGAGAAAGAACTCTTAGATGTTCTTGCCTTCTGTGGTATTAAAAAGTAGTTACTGTTGAAGAAGCTGTCATTTCTACATGCCTCAGAAATGATGGCTCAGCAAATCCTGATGAAGAACTCAGTTTTATTTAAAAACATCAATGTTTATAATTGTATGCTTTAGGATAAGAGAAAAAGGAAAGATTTTGTTATCTCCAGAGGGAATATGAGAATCTGTCCTTTCAGATTTAGCATGTTCAAATACTTTTCAGTATATAATTTGAAATATATACATACACACATATATATATATATACACACACTTAGCTGCCTAAGCATGGAGATAGAGCCCATTGCATATCCTAGAAGTGCTCTGTGTGTGTGAAGATGTGAAATAAGCCACAGGACGCAGGCTGGGTTGGGGCTGATGCCACCTGCAGCTGCCATGGCTGATACATTCTCACTGTGAAGGCTTTTGGCAGCATTGAGATTATTTTTTTCTTATTATTTTATTTTTCTACTTCCACCCATATTCTTAGTAATGAATATTCAAACATGCAGTAAGAGGAGGTTAAACTGTCACTTGGAAAAATGCATAAAAAGTGCCTGCATTATTGTTCTGACTTTTTCCCTTTTTTCCCCTTTCTGTCCTCTGGTCAGGCTGGAGCTGTACAGAAAAGTGCCAAACCTGCGGATCCTGGCCTGTGGTGGGGATGGGACGGTAGGTGGCCGGTGCCTGGCAGTCTCATTGTCATTAGCCAAGTGATTAAATTCCTTGCAGTCTTGGGTCTTCTACCTCATGATGATTCAGAACCTTCTCTGTACCTTTTGCTTGTGAAGTCTACTTTAACAAAAATTTTCTGTCACCTGGCGTGTGCAGTGAGTGATGAGGCCATATCCTATATGTCCAAGATCCTCTATGTTTTATGCATAAAGATTTGGTACAGCTTAAAAAAAGAAAGACTAACTTTGCTGGCCTTTGCTCACTGTTTACACAAATCTGAGGGTCTAGCTGGTTAAGTCATCATCTGAGTGCTGTTAAATCTTAATTTCTGCTCCTTCCTGCCATTGGCTCCATGATGTCTGAGTACAGACAGATAGGGTGTCCTCTGTGCCTAAAGAGAGTTATTTTCCTTGCTTTCTTTACAAAGCATCTGTGAGGAAGGACATTAAATTGGTCTTACTGGCAGCCTGGGATCTGATAGATCAAGATTCTGTATTTTCCTTCCTACTGAATTTCCAAGTATTCTTAGATAAACAAGTAGGGTAAGATCTTTACAGGACTTAAGCATCTTCAGTTGGCAACAGGCTCTGCAGTTCAGGGTCTGGAAGCCATGAATGGTGATGAAGGTATTATAACTACATTAATCTTTCCAGTACTTAAGAATATTGTAAATCTCAGTCTGTGCCACTGAGTGCTTAAATTCAGTTGAAAAACTGACCTTTAATCTCTGTGAAGCTCAGTTCCCCAAATATGCATTTGATAATAGTTATAACAGTAAGTATGGGAAGGAAAATGAATTACAGTTTTCAAAGTCTAGTGGCTGGCCAGTATAGATGCATGTAGATGTTTGGTGCAATTGGGTTTTTTGATTGTTTGTTGTTTTTTTTTTTGTAGCAAGCTTAACTCATCTTATCTTTAACTCATTTCTGCCTGAACTTCTGTGAGAGCTTTCTGTTCAGCTTCTGAAGACTCTTTTAAAATCCTAGCTGTAAGAGTTACTAATATCAGTGCTTTTCCTGCAAGAGTGAAGGAAAAAAAACCATGACTAGACTACTGTCTTGCTGGTATCTGGAGGGGAAAAAAAATATATTACTGTTACTGAATTGTGACCTTTCCTTGAGAAACATGTAAGGTGTTGCTTTAGCGTAAGGCATAAACTAGAAAGAAGTGTTTCAGTCTCTTTGTGAAAGTCTTTTTCTTCTATATAAGGAAGCCAATATTTTAATCAAGAAGAAGAAGCACTTTTCCCGAAAATATTAAAATAGAAATGAACACAACTACATGGAGTCTGACCAACCTTTGTTTTCCCTTTGGTGAGCAGTGCAAGCGGCAGGTGGCAGCACCTTCTCATTAGTATGAGCCACACTCTGCTGTTACCTTTGCTGCTGCTCAGCTTGAAGAAAATTAATATCTAGTTATTCCCAAAGCCATTACATCTAGAAATGAAAAATCTGGCTCAAATGGACTTTGTGAATATTCAGTGAGACCAGGTGTTACCTTGAAGTTCTGAGGTGAATCAGAACTTAATGTAACTTTTCCATCATCCCTGTTCGCTGTTCCTTTCCAGGGCATGAATGGAAAGCATTGCCTTCAAAGCAGTCAGGAGTTTTCTGTTTACAGGGAAACAAAAGTCTGGGTCATCTTTGATTGTAAAACTAATGTAGAAGGTTTAGAAAGGGCCTCAAGTTAAATAGCAATGTTGTACTTAAAATTAGTTAGTTGAAGTTTCTGTTTATCAGTTAAAAGCATTAAGCAAAGTGGTGGGTATTGTAATGTTACCTGTACCAGTGGTGGCTGAGGTACAGGTGTACAAATTAAGTCAGTGATGTCAATGACAAAGGGCTAGTGACAGGGGACTCTTAAAGAAGTCCTGGTCCCAGTGAAATTATCAGGACTGTCTCCTGATATAATTATATGTCTCCTGTAATCAATACTGAAGGATAGGTATGTTGAAAGGTAGAGGATTACTTACCTCTGAAAATCCCTTAGTCCCTCTGAAAATCTACTTAGTCCTGCCATGGTGCTTATGACCTAAGTACCTTTGGTGACATCCAACTTCATGAAAGATGCAATACAGATAATTGTTGTCAGACAATGAATTCTAATATGGGATCACATCCCAGATGAATGCTTTAATAATTGGACAATTGGTTATGATAAATAACTCTGATAAATGCTGTTTATGCAGAATTTATTTAACTGTCAAGAGACTTGGAGAAAGACATACCCTAGAATACCAAATAGCATGGTGGTTGCTGTATTTATCAGGCCACTCCCTCTGCAATCCTTCAAATTCCAGTTGTTCTTCCCAATGCCCATGTTGTGTTGGGTGTCTTTCATGAAGCTCCGGTCTCTTGCCAATTGGGGTTAAGAATCTATTTGTAATCATAGTAATACTAACAGGGGGAGGAAAAATCCTGTCCAGCTGCAATCAGGATTTCAGTTTTCTGTTTTATTTAAAAACTCATATTTCCAGTAGAAAATGCATCTTTGAACAGTGGCATAGGGTAAAAAAAAATCATATTCTTATGTTTTCTAAATGCTTTATTTAAAAATGCAGCACAAATTCTCCCACAAATTGTGAGAAATAGTTTAAAAATAGGCCTATTTTTTTGTAGAATGAGTTTCAGTCATAAAAATTTTAATAACATCTTCAGCAAAAATTCTTTCCTCCTTTGGAATTTATCAATTAATGAAAACAAAATATTTTACAGCAGTTCGTTCCTTTTGGCTAGATTTCTATGGGAAAGTTTTATGTCATCCCAAATAGGGTCAGGAGAGAGAAATAGCTCTCTAAAATAACTAATAGCTTACATACAAACCATCCAGATTCATTATTTCAACCCAAAGTCTTCAACCCTGAGCATTAGAGTTTATCTTTTATTCTAGTCTTTTAGTCTTTTCTATATGAGTGTATATACCCATTACTAGAATGTATTTATATATTATATATATTATGCTTTGCACCGAGTGAAATAATTCAGCACTAAGATCTCTTGTCTGGGGAATGGAAGACCTGTGGGCAAGTCCATGCTTGACTTCATTTGAACCAGGACATGCTCTGAGATGCCATACTCTCTTAATCTGTCTCTTGCATCTTCTTTTGTAACAGTTTTACCTTTCTTTAGCATGACAATGATTAAAAAAAATGATTATTCTTCTCTCATTTTTACATACACTATTTTCCAAAACAGCAGCTTTATAATACCAGGTATAATTTTATGTGTTTTTATATCCTGCTTAAAGAACAGCAACTTACGTGCTCCCTTTTCGCAGTATCTCTGTGTGCTGTTAAATACAGCCAGTGTTTACATCCCATTGATTCTGCTTGCACAGGTCCTTCATGAAAACTGCTGTACCAGTTCTCTGAAAAGTGAATTCTCAGATGGGGCAGTTGTAGAGATACATTTCAGATATCCTCACTTTTTCTTCTCCTTTTTGTTTTACTTGGTAGTCCCTGTAAAGGTGATACCATCAAAATATGTCTTTTCCCTTTATTCCATCCCTTATAATCTTTCTAACAGTTGTTTGCATTTGCCATTTTATAGGTGGGCTGGATCCTCTCCATCCTCGATGAGCTGCAACTCAGCCCCCCACCTCCTGTGGCTGTCCTTCCACTTGGCACTGGGAATGACCTTGCCCGCACCCTCAACTGGGGTGGGGTAAGCACTGACTGGGGTACTCTTAGATATGGTCTCTTGACTTGCTGCTCTGACTTAACAGTTGTGTAGGGTGGAACTTAATTTAGGCTAAAATAGCAGTCAGGGCTGTGTCCAAGGTCTGCTTCAGTTGGGCAGAATGGTTTGGTTCAATTTCCAGTTTGGGATCTTGAAGTATTAACGTTGTTGTTGTAATAAGAGTGTACATAGATGTATCTGTCGGGCATTTCAGGACAAATAATAAGGAGGGTATGCAGGCTTCTATTTTAAGTGTAGTTTAAACTTCATTTCTCTGTATGTGTCTTTGACTACATCACTGGATTTACTGCAGGCAAGGTAAATATACTTTGGGGTCCTCTCCTTATGGCCTTACTTTGCCTGCCCAAGACTTGAGTACGTTAGCAATAGCTTGTTAAGATGCTAGATATGTCAAAATTTAACAATATTTTGAGATATTAAACATCTGATCCAGCATTTTAGATCAGTGGGGGGGAGGGCCTGCCAGGTAATTGGTGAGTTACTTGCTTTACTTTCCCAATCTATGGCTGATACTCTGGTGACGCTCTGCTGTCAGGGTTACACAGATGAGCCAGTGTCCAAGATCCTGTGCCATGTAGAAGATGGGACCATTGTCCAGTTGGACCGCTGGAATCTCCAGGTTGAGCGTAACCCTGATTTGCCACAGGATGAGCTGGAGGATGGGGCACGTAAGGTTAGAGCCTTCTTTTTCCCAGGGAGACTATAAGGATGCTTAACAGCATCACTGGGTTACCCCATAAGCTTTATGGGTGGGGAAGCTCTAAAATGTGGTTGGTGTTTTTTCTGCATCTCTTCCTTCTGCTTTTTTCAACTGTCAGTACTTCCAGAGGTGTGCAAAATGTAGTGCATACTAGCCATTTATTTTTTGTTTGTATCTCCCAGGCATTGAACATTTACACCAAGAGCTAAATCCTGGAAAAAATCCCTAGCATTTTATCTGAAAGGACATTGTTGTTTTTCTCTAGTTAACCTGGGGTGGCAGGAGAAGCAACGCTGTGACTACCATCCATTCCTAAATTAGACAAAGCTAAAAACAGGATGTAAAATTTAATTCCTTAGGATTTTGCTAATGGATACCAACTGTTTCCTACCTTACAACAAGGTGTAGTGTATTTTTGTATTTAACTTATTTGTGTGGGGGTCTCCATATAATCTCCATTAGTGTATGTTGATAGTTGAAGAATGGGAAAATTTTCATGTGAGGGGATCACTTTATAATGATGCATCATTTGGAGTGAAGATGTTGAAAGTGTAACAATCATAAAAACATAATTTTGTGAGCCATTTTCCTCTTCTCAGTTATAATTTACAGTTTATCCATTGGATGCTACTGTTCCCTCTCTACAGCCTTGCTGGGCATGTGTATGATAAGAGGCCAGATGTCTCTGCATCCTCAATAGAATTAGGGTTTCTTGACTGGGACTTGCATTGCTCCTGGTTATATATGAAGCAGGAAGAACACAGCCTGAGCTTCATTTGCCAGCTTGAAGTGCTGGCAATTAGAAAAACCTTTTTATTGACATGTTAAGTGGAGCAGCATTATGGGAAATCTCCATGACAACAGAAGGAACCCTTTGATTTGATTACAAAGATACATATATGATCATAAAGTACTGTAGATGTATGTTTGTGTTCTTTGGGTTTTTGTATCTGATCATCTTCCACAAGCTATTACTATTCTTCAAAGCAACCTTCTGCATGCAATTCCACTTTCTTCTTCATAGGTTTTCATGATATGCCAGGTTTAAAGTAGTTAATTCCTGATGTATCATGGAATGTTTAATTCATGTTATTTTTACATGTTTCTTGATTATCTAATTACAGCTTCCTCTCAATGTCTTCAATAACTACTTCAGCCTTGGGTTTGATGCACACGTTACACTAGAGTTCCATGAATCTAGAGGTAATAGGAACTTTTTATTTCTTTTTTCTCAGGAATGGGCAAATATTTTATTAATTGCAAATGGAGTTGGATTTAACATCCTTTTCTTATCATTCAGAAGGAAAGCTGGAACATAAAAACTCAAGATACATACAAGTATCCACAAGGAATTGGTTTTATTATGAATGTCTTAGGGACTTAATGATTTAAAAATTAAAAAAGTGCAAGGGAAAATGGCATTCACTGGAGGAAAAGGGCTAGAAGTGCATTTTTTTCAAAGTTTTTGATCATCTGAAGGAGATACCAAGTACAGATATAGAGGAACTTTATGCTTATGAAGAAGTGTCAAAATAAAGCAGAATAAAGCAAAAGAAAAACATATACAAGTTAGGTCCAAGTGTGGAGGTGGAGGGAGAAGAAAAGCTGCACAACTGTGGCAGCGGCAGGGTAGCAGGAGGCTAATTGTGTTCCAAAACTGAACAGATGTTACCTATGGATGAGTACAGCATAGTATCCTTGGACTTAGTACAAACCCAGAGTGTCTCTGTGCAAGTCAAATGTTTTAACTGTCATAAATTTGAACTATTGTAGTGTCGTCTTTGTTCCCTTGCTGATGACAGTTATGCCACCCCATACAGATCCATATGTGGCTTACAGGTGGACTTTGGACTGACATGAACTACTCTATTTTCATGGTTTAGGCAAGCACGCTTGTGTAAACAAGCCTTGTTTGATTGTCTGTGTTCAGCTTTTGGCCATTTCAGCTTCATATGCAGGTGTTTTTTCTGAATCTCAGTCCCCCTTTTCTTCACTTTCATACTATCACAGTTTTATTTCAAGATGAAAAGATAGCACTTTAATGCCATGCTAAATAGGGAGCAGGATACACGATGGAATGAGCTAATGCATATTTTATAATGTTTAAGACTGCTTCAAGCTTTAGGAATAATAATGAGGGGCCACAAAAGGGCACAGGAATGAAATGATGACAGCTGTATGCATTTTTTTATGAATGCATATCGTTATGCATTGCTAATATGACTGTGAATATACTGTATAGATGAAATGCATGGCTACTTTCTCACTTAATGGAGGCATTACTTAATAATGAAGTTATGGTCCCCTATAAAGAATGAATGTTATTCCAGAGATGCCAGTGCTTTAAAAATTTACATGAATGAAAAAATACTTGGCAGAGAAAGGAGTGAAGAAGAAAAGTGTGTCTGTGAGTAGGTATGTGTGGCCAGGAGAACTTTTCATAGCACCAGTCTTTGCTCTGACAAGGATGGGGGCAGACTTTTTAGTAGGGCCTGTTGTGACACGATAAGGGTAATTCTTTTAAACTAAAAGAGAATAGATTTAGATTACTTATAAGGAAGGAATTTTTTATGATGGGAATGGTGAAACACTGGCACAGGTTGCCCAGAGAGGTGCTAGATGCCCCATCCCTCGAAACATTCAAGGTCAGGTTGAACTGGGCTCAGAGCAACCTGGTCTTATTAAAGATCATCTCACTGCAGGGGCATTGGACTAGATGACCCTTAGAGTTCCCTTTCAACCCAAACTATTCTATGATTCTGTGAATTAAGAAGTGCAAAACAGATTTTGATCTCATTTAGGATTGATGGCAAACCAGAGAAACTCTAGGAAAGCTTGGCTGTAGCACTTGGTCCATTAAGATAAGTGGTTGCATGCTTATGTGGAGCTATTGTAATCATGTGTAGTATTAAAACAAACTCCATACCCCTGCTGCCAAACCAAGATAAACCAAAATTGACCTGAACTCTCAGCCTACCAGGGCGCTTTATGCAATAAAGATCGATCAATTGTTTATTTAGAATAAGCAGTGATTGTGATGTTTCAGGCGAATCTGTACATGAATGTGGCTTTTTCAGTGGCAACCTTTACACTTTTCTTGTGACTAATGAGATTGAGCCTTGTGGGTTGGCTTCAAGACTAATGTATTCAGCTCTGCTTCTTCAGGAAGTGATCTGGTTAGAGACTTTTTCCCGTTTTCACCCTTGTTATCCTTATGTTTTGGTGGAGCAGGGGAGATGCAGTTTATCCCTGTTGATGTACTGTTTGACCCCTCAACTCTACAGGACTGTTCATTTGCAGGACAACCCCAGCTACACCACACAGTCTTAACATGTTCCATTTTGCACTCCCTTGATGGCTTGAGAATGATGAGGACAGAGTGAGCCTTGGATATGCAGTCAGTGATTTACTCCTGCTATCAAAGTTTCACTCTAATCAACTTTGGGCTCTATTCCACATCACAGAAAGGGAGGAAGGACACTACCTGCGCTTATCTGCTTATGTCAGAGGTAGGAATAGTTCAGTATGTTGAAGGACTGCTGAGTTGTTGACCTCAGCAAGGCTCCTTTTCTGTTCTAAACTGGGGCTTTGGTTCTGATAAGTATTTGTCATAAAATCCATGTAAGAGTCAGTACCCTGGTGGCTGCAGCCCTGAGCTCTTGGAGATAACTGCATCAGAGAAGATGCACCACAGGCACTGGGGTTTCAGGAGCCTTCTGCTTCTTAGTATGGGGTGTTGAGACTTTCTGTAAAGAGCTGCCAGCTCAGTAAGCAAGATGAGATTTACTTGTCCAGTTAAATTAATTGTTTGAAGAAGATGTTGCCCTGACTGTGTTCCAGGCACAACAAATGGATGATGCAGTAGCTGGGCAAACAATCAAAGAAGAAATGCACTGTAGCTCAGTCTTACAAAATGGAACCTCATTCTGTGAGCTGCGGTTACTTCAAAGAGAGCTAGAAACATTGCTTCAAGTGGTCATTTGAGGAGGAGTAATTTGGAAGTATTCACACCAGTGTGATGCTTAGCCAGAAGGACTATCTTGACAGTTGGATGTTCTCACTAGAGAATCACTTGAGCAAGGATAGGTGGCTGGTACTACCACCAAATACAGTGTCAGAAGGGCTGCTTCTGATATCTCTGCATGCTACAGCCTAGGAAAGCAGTTCCCAAGGAGGCATGAGAATGACCTTTATTCTGGGAAAAATGCCTTGCACTGGGAGATTAATGGAACTCCATTTAGCTTATCGGAAAGAAGGTTAGGCGATTTAATCACTGCCTATAAGTATTTACTCAAGGAGAAGATATCTGATAGTTGAGGGCTCTTTAATCTGACAGAGAAGTATACTAAGATTTAGCAGTTGGCAGTTGAAGTCTGAAAAGTTCAGGATAGGAAGGAAAAACCCCATTTATTTTAACAGTGAAAATAATTAACCAGTAGATGTTCATTACTACTGGACTATGAAAATTCTCCATCACTTGCAGTGTAAACAAAATGAAACAGCTCTCTAAGTAGGTTTTAGAGTAGCTACCTATTTTTTTTTTTCTGCAGGAGTATTTGGGTAGTGATGTCTTTTTCTCAGTACCTCTTTGTAATGCTTCAGAATTTAAATGTCTGTTTCATCTTGTAATTTACTAATGCTTTACTCTGTCAAAGCATGAGTTAGTGTCTCAAGAATTCTAGCAATTGTTAAAGGTCTCTTCTGCGTTGGTAGAAACAGAATTCTCGCAAGTGATACTGAGAGAACATAAAATTAATAATCTGAGAGGTGCTAAATTAATTGTTTGTATTCTTGTTACCGCTTTGCTCATGTTTCCATCTATTTTCATTCTACAGGAAAGAGGAAGAATTCAATATCAGTGTCTGAAATCTGATAGCAGATAGTGACAGATGGGGGACTGTCTATTTTCACTGAGTGATGTGTGCTTAAAGCATTACAGTGCTAGCAGGGAACATGAAGGTACAATGGAATCTACTTGTTTTATTAGGGTGTTCATATTTTTCCTTTTTATCCTTTCACAGAGGCAAATCCAGAGAAATTCAACAGCCGATTTAGAAATAAAATGTTTTATGCAGGGGTGAGTTGTGATTTGTCTTACAGAATGATGCTAACTTAGTTGTTCAAATGTTTTCTTAAGTACCTTCCCTTTCACTTTCTCACATCAGGAGCTCATGCCAGTTCATTTTGTCTGTTCAAATTTAAAGTGCACATGTGCTCTTTCTGGCAATGCCACACACGTGTCTGTTGGAAAGTGCCTGAAGCACAGGGGAGAGAAATGCTGCTCCTTTGGACATAATACTGGTCATGTCTTGGTCCCCCTGCTTCTGACTTGTAAACTTCTCGACAAACTGGTCTGCTTCTTTCAGGGTTTCTGAAGCACATTGATATTCACTTTCCTAGAGAAATGCTCAAAGTGTTGGCCTATATCTTTGTAGCTTTTAGGGACAGTCTTGGATGTAGGGTCATGGGGAGTGGAGGGCAGAGATCAGCTCTTTGGATTGATTAATTTTCATGTGTGAACATGCAAATAAAACTACCCACTTCTGCATCCATGAGCTACAAGGGCAACACTTTGCTCTAAAATGGGGTTAAAAGAACAACACTGGTAAGGTAATGCATGACATAGGATGTCTTTCTGTATGATGACTCCCATTGTACCCATGTGCCTTAAACATGGAAACAAATGTGAGCAAGAATTTGCATTTAAATTCTTGGGTGCCTTTGGTTAACCTCTTGAAAGGAAAAGTAGCATAATTTTGAAAAGAAATAAATCAAAGAATAGCATTTTTATATTAGCTTTGTGGTGGGATAAGAAATGAGGAAAGACAAGAAAGGAAGCACTGATGACAATTACTGCACGTGTTTCTGTTGCAGGCAGCCTTTACAGACTTTCTACAAAGAAGCTCAAGAGATTTATCCAAGCATGTAAAAGTTGTGGTAAGTATGAGAAATTGTGTCATACTATTGTGGGAGGAAGGGGGAATGGAGAGAGAGTGAGGTGAGAGTTTAATGGCTCTGTTACTTTTCAGTTTTGAGCATGACATTTGCAACACATTCCAAGGAAAGTCTTGGGAAAGTTGTTACAAAGCAGCAACACTTCTCTTGTCTGTGGCTCCATTCAGCAATTTCTCTGTGCTCTGTCACTTTGGCTTTGTAGTGTGATGGTACAGACCTGACTCCAAAGATCCAGGAGCTGAAGTTCCAGTGTATAGTGTTTTTAAACATACCCAGGTAAGCTCAAGACATATGCTTGGTGTTATAAAGAAAAAAAAAAAGTAATAATTCTTTAAAAAAAATTAAAAATAATTTAAAAATGCATACAATTTATGGGAATGTACAGGAAGCATATTGCCACTGGGCTGCCTTGTTGAGAGCGAGGTGCTTATAATACCATTAATTAGCAATACAGAATGGGATCAGAGTTCAGAGTACCATCCTTTAAAAAACTGAATAGCCAGATACAGAGATAGTAGAAATTATTAACATGCTTTGTTGTGCACCTAACCACCAAACAAGATAGTAAAGTCACAGATACCTGGTTTTTCACTTAATTAGAAGCAGAGTGTGAAAAAAAGAGGGTGGAGGGGAAAGAAGGAATGATGAATATTCTTCCGGTAAAGGAACACCAAACCATTAACAGAAGTGCTGGGTTTTGACATGTTATAAGGTGTCCTGTATAGAAATATAGCTGTATTCTTAAAAGTTATCTACCTCCTGCTCTCTAGAGCAATAGTCTCCAAACTTTTTTTTGTGCATCCCTATCAGTAATAAAAATTTTGAGCACCACCCCAATATATGTAAATTCATATTCAAATTTATTAATCATATACCTTTACTATTGTACTAATATATTTACATACATTATAAAGCATATGCAAATCAGGAAATTAAGAATGTTATAAAGATGAATCAAACAATATTTAAAAGTTTGGTTTTGTATTTATTAAAAGCACAAACTTTTATTCACACACCCTAATTATTTTGACAATTGTGGATTTTTCTTACATGGTCCTTGTGGTGCATACACTCCATTTTTGAGACCACTGCTTTAGACAACCCATCACTTTGCTCCACATGCATTCTCAAGCACTTGATCTTTTGAGTCCTGCACTGCCCGCACTGCAAGCTTTTATTTGGTGTCACCTCTCCAAAGCTCCCCCTTCTTTTACTCTTAGATCACTTTTATATCCATTCTTTAATAACAGGAAAGATAGATGGCATAGTTGCATCTGCTCTTGCTTCTTATTTCTCCCTGCCTCCTCAAGCTATGTAATTTTGCATTCCTTGTGCTGTTAGAGCTGCTGAGCCAGCAGGGAGAGAGGAAATGGAATTCCAAGGCTGGAGTGGTTCTGGCAGCCCCATGCCTGCCTAGCAGAGGGGCTAAGCAGCTTTCTGGCTCAACAGCTAACCTGCAGAAAGCAGAACAAGTGGGGAGAACAAAGTGCTGCTGCTCTTTTATCTGTTTCCTGATGCTTCCCCATTTTCCTCTCACAGAAGAACCTGCTAAAGATTATGAGGGGATGTTGTACTAGCTTGGAAACAAGAGACAGGTTTTCCTTTTTGTCCAGTCCTTGTCAACATAACTTTTAATTGTCCCTGAATTGAATCCTGGAATGGATATCTGGATATTTCTGGAGGACAGCAGAACAGGCTAATAGTCAGGCTAATAGTCAGGCTACTAGTCAGGACCAATCAGGACAAACTGCTTTCTCAAAGCTTGCTTTCCAAACCTGTTTCTGTAGGTATTGTGCTGGCACAATGCCCTGGGGAAACCCCGGAGATCACAGAGACTTTGAGCCTCAACGCCATGATGATGGCTACATTGAAGTCATTGGGTTCACCATGGCCTCACTGGTGAGTATACTGCAGGTGCTACCAGAGCTGGTGAATTCTGTGGGCAGCACTGCAGAGTGCAAAGTTGCCATCATTACTGAAGAACCATCATGATTCCACATATTCAGCTAAGGCCAAAGCATGCTCTGTTGTTAAATAAGGGAGACAAATTGTACTTCTCTAATAAAAAAGTGTTATTTAACAGTGAAAGTGTATTCTTTGCAAAATATGGCTCATTTGCATGTGCAGTGCTCCCAAGTTAGAAGGTAAGATTGTTACAGTCAGAACAGCCTGCAGGTATGCTTTTACTGTGGGAATATTCTGTGGGCAAATAATAACTGCTGTTCCCTTTAGGTTTTGTATACTTCAATCTATGGCATAAAAGTTCAATTTTATTTATTTTTTTAAACTGGAAACAAATATGAAATATTAAATAAAATTATATGCCCATACAGTTTCCATATGCCCATTAAAAATGTTGTGAACATTTTGTAAGCACTGGGGAAAATCTAGTAATATTTCTGGCACAAATGTTGTAGCTCCTTTTGTTCTGCTAGGGAAAGAAAATCCAACCATGAATTTTAATTTGTCAATGTGCTTCCTGTCAATGCTGTCTCTAAAGTGAACTGTGTTACCATAAGCAATCTCACCATAAATAGCCTAGTGTCCTACTATCACAGTGGTCAAACACAGAATCTCTTCAGAGGATGATTAAATGCAGTCAGGAGAGTTCATAGTTATCCCTGTGCTAGCATTAATCTACCTAAGCCACTACAGCTTAATGTAGCATGGCCAGCAGAAGGCACATATCTGGGCTTCCTGACAGGTTTGTCTATATCATGCTTCAGTCCCTACTGTTAGGCCTTTGATGCCATTATGTCTTGTGTGGACCAGGTGAAAACTAACACACATTTTCACTATGTTTTATATTTTCACACTGTTTTCACTAAACTCACACATGTATTTGTTGTGTGACCTGCCCTCAGTGCATATTACCTTCAGTGAATGCCCATGGTAATGGCATTTGTTTCCTCAAAGAGGGATTCAAACAAATCTAATCTTCAAAGTAAGCAAAAGTAAAAGGTGATCTTGATCAGCAGTCATTTCTTTAGAAGTCCGTCTGGGTTAAGGATTCTTTTTTTGACATCTCTCTTTTTTGATGGATCTAGTGGTTTAGGGAAATGACCTACAGGTAATAAAAAATTTGTTAGCCTAGTATATCTTGTGGAATGAGTCTTTGTTACTTCAGCCCTGAAGATTTTAGGTTATGTTTTTGAAAATGCTATCAAAAGTTTAATTAGCATGTACCAACTGACAGGTTTCGGTTGAAAGTTTGTTTGGTTTTGCCACTAATGTGACTCTAGTCACTTGCCAAAATTATTGGTAGGTTTTGAGATCAGAAGTGATCTCAATAGCTACCAACAATTTTAGTTGGGACTGAATTTAACAAGTAGGACCTTTTGAGCTGTGCGTTCTCTTCAAAGGAAGCCTAGTTCAGAATTGAGGGTCTACAAATCTACGTTTGTTGTGATGCTGAGGAACCATTGTATCCCCAGACTGTATTGATACAATCTTAAATTGCTCTGTATGTCTACCAAATGTACTTGGTCATACCCAAGAAGGCCTGTGAGACCAAGGAAGAGAAGTATTTTATAAGAAGTATAAGATCATATTCTCGCTTGATCCATAATATTAAGTGCACAGAGCGGGATTATGATCTTGAGCAGTGCTGAGGCTGTTCTTTGTTAGTAGTGAATTATTACAAGATTATTTTTTTCCTGCAGTTGATAGATATGAGTTTAGTCACGATAGTCATTAAAAAAAATATCTTTCTGCACAAACATGTATGCCTAGAATTTGAAGGATCTGCTCATTGCCCTCCTTGTTTAATTTATTTGAAATGAATTCCTGAACGTGATTCTTAAATGCTTTTAACAAGCTCCTTCTTCTTGTGTTTTTTTTTTTTCTGCCTGTCTGGTCTCAAGGTTGCATTGCTGTGTAAGCTTTCATAACAAGGATTTTTTAAATTTATCTAATTCACATAAAGGACTGTATTCTCTTCAGGAAGGGGAAATGATTTTTCTGTCTCACAAATGCACCCAATTAGAGTGGTTGTTTTAATATCTAATTACTAACATTATTAGTAGTATAAAAACAAACCAACCAAAACAAACTGAAACCTTTAAGAATGAAAACAGGTTTTCATTTGTGCATGTGTGTGTATATATATTTGCCTGTGTGTAATATGCTTGACATACACAAGATGGTGAGATGTGCAATGCATATGGTTAGATATCTGCTTGTTGCCCACCACTTTTCTTTGTGAGATTTTAACTAATGCTTTGAAATTTTTGATTGAAAATAAATTCATTGTGCTTTGTTAGAATGTCTCGCGCAGAACACTGTAATGGATGGTGTCAGCAAAGCTGCATTTTGGATTTAACTGCCTCAACTCTGCTTTGAGTTATCTTTTCTTTCACTTTCCTGTCTTGTTTTGTTTATTTTTGTTGTTGTTTTTGTTTCTTTGTTGGTTTTAATAGGCTGCTCTCCAGGTGGGTGGTCATGGAGAGAGGTTGCATCAGTGCCGTGAGGTGACACTTTTAACGTACAAGTCTATCCCCATGCAAGTGGATGGTGAACCATGTCGTTTGGCTCCCTCACTTATTCGGATCTCCTTAAGGAATCAAGCCAACATGGTGCAGAAGAGCAAGAGGAGAACATCTATGCCTTTGCTGAATGAGTGAGTGGATATGTGCATGTCCTAATGGCAGGAGGCTGGTTTGGGGCAGCGTATTCAGCCATGGATTTTGCATGTACCAGACTTGCAGTATACTTAAAAAAAAATTAAAAAAAAAATAAAAATCACACCTTCTCAACTCCCTTTCTACTGTATTGTAAGGTTACTTACTTGATTTTCTTTTATTCTTTTATCTTCTGAGTTACTATCTGCCTTGCTTTTAGAAAGGTGTTGTATCTTTCAGTTTTTTGTTTAGAGAGGATTGTGCAGGCTCAGCAGTGTTCCTCTCGGCTTCTGACAGTTCTGCATATGTATGCTAGTTGTCCTCGAAGTTCTTTTCATTCATTTTCTTGACTTGATTGATCTGCTTTTTAAGTTCTGTTGAAGACCCTGTAATAAATTGCCACAATCAAGATTTACTCAGGACACCTTGTAGTCTTTGTTGTGGGAGCATGTTGCCTGGCACTGTTTATGGAGTGAGACCTGAAGGTCCAGAAAGGGATGTTTATACCTTGTTAGGGAATAATTCTTAAGTATAAAAACCCAAATGAGTGTTATAAAGATGAATATAGAAAATCTGAGATAATTGGAAACCAGGCACACATGAAGAAGAAAACAGAAAGGACTGACACCTCTTTTCATTATTAAACCTTATTTGTAAGCACTGCAGAGATATTTTTTTTTTAACAGAAAAATGCTGAATGTTCAAATTTTGA
This sequence comes from Chloroceryle amazona, assembly GCA_027560015.1. Classification (NCBI taxonomy): domain Eukaryota; kingdom Metazoa; phylum Chordata; class Aves; order Coraciiformes; family Cerylidae; genus Chloroceryle; species Chloroceryle amazona. The sequence goes on from JANHFX010016444.1 coordinate 52,270, forward strand.
CCTAGGAAAATAGTCATCTAATAAAATAATTTAGTTTTTTTTGTAGAGCTGAATATTGTACTTTTTATATAGGTCTTTATTGCTGATAAAATGAGTGACATAGTAAGTGCCTTTGCTGTTTTTTGTCAAGTATTTTCAAAGTGAAGCAAAACAGTCTGTTCCTTATACAAAGATATGGAGCCAAAGGTTTAAGTTATCAAGGATCCGCATTTTATTCAAGATCCATGCACTGAGGTTGTAATTTTTTCAGGGGGTAGGTGGGGGATTTTGGTCTTGCAGCTGTAATGGTGAGCTAAAGTTTATGAAGTAAGGTACTGTCTTTCATTAGACTAACTGATAAGGCTGCAAAAAACAGACAAGGTCTCAGGGACACCTTTTCAGGTGTCTTAAAGGTGGTCTTTGTCTTTCATCTGTATCATCTAGTGGAAGATACTGCTTCACTTCAAAACTTAAAAAAGCAGACTCCCACCCTTTAGACTTTCATGTCATCCACTGCTTGTTAATCTGTTCATGTAAACAAAGCCTCTCCTGGTTATTTTCAACATCTTCCTGTCCTGTTCGAGTTAGCACTCTGTGTTCTCTTGCTGAGACTAATGCTTTAAGTTATGGTAGAAGCCCATATCTGTAATATGCAGTTCTTGTTTTCTTGGAGAGCACATAAGGTATAATTACCTCTCTTGATCAGTGAAGAATAGGAGCTGCTTGCCTGTGGGCAGTGATACCAAATTTCATCCAACTGCAACAACTCAATTCTTTTCAAAAGCTAGAATCGAGCAGAGAGCAATCCTGGGGCATCTTTTTCTACAACAAGGGAGGCTAATGAAAAAATAGAAAGAAATTTCCTGATATTCCAATCTGATATTTAGCATGATTAGGTTTGGATTTTGAGATCTGAATTCAAACTATGGTAGGGAAATACAGACTCAGTATATGCTGGTTGTCAGAAGGATATTCTCTGTGGTTTAGCTTGATTTATATGCAGTAGTAGATTATGTTGCTGCTGGAGTTCTTTGATTTGGCTGAGGTCTGCAGACCTTTGTTTTCAGAAAACACAAATGATCTGTCAGGAACTCTGGTCTCAGCTTCCTGTATTAGAAATGGTGTGTGTGTATCTACCTATCTCTGTGTGCGTATGTACTTTGCTCTCAAGTGTTAAAAGGGAATGAGAGAGAGGAGTTGAATCTCCTGGTGTGATAAATTGTATGTTAAAGATTAAACTCTAGGAAGCATTTCAGTATTGTAAGAAGTTCATTCTCTATGATGCTGATATAACAACAGAGAAAATTTTCAGTTAAATATGTTTATCTACATTTCCTAACTTGATATCTGGAACATATCTCCCTATTCCATTGAAATCTTCCAGAAAGCCTTGTATTTGATTGAACATGATAGATTGTTCTCTTGTGACTGCCATCTGAATGTTAGATGTGTGAGATAAGTGGGTCTGGAGCTATCCCTAATTGTTAGACAACTGTTCTTGAGCTCCTTGCCAGGAAAGTGATTAAAAAATTCTCACATCACAGTAATGCAAGGTTGCTATTATGGTCGGCTTTAATATTATTGCTAGATAAGGAAAGCAGTAGGAGTGCTCTTTGACATTCTAGCTAGTCCAGTGTCACAAGCAGAAAGACTTAATTTGAAAAAGTCTTACACTGGGTTTGTTTTATTTTTTTTCACCCTGTTTTCCTTTATTCTAGATGTATTAAGCAGAAGGGATTTAGAAGGCATAGTGAGTTGCTGTTTTCCTTGTGGAAACACTTGAGTTTTCAGGGAATAGTAGTATTTTAAAATTGAAGAGTTCATATATAATGTATCAGAGTGAGAAGGACAGTGATTTCATGCTTTTCTCACTTGTGAGCAGGAGGGCTTCAGAAACACGGTTCTCTTCTGACTGCAAGAGTAGCCCATCTTTAGCTGGTCTCCTTCAAAACCTGTAGACACTCTGAGAGGACACTTGTATGCAAGAAATAGGGATCTGACCTTTTCTGACCTGCTTTTTTTTTTTTCCCCTCAATTTTCCCACTGTTGTGCTTCCAGCACCTTCTCATTGCACATTAACTGCCTCACTTGGTTCTACACAGACCTTTAAGGTAGAAACTCCTATATATTGGGGGTTCTTGTTTTATCTGTTACACAATAATTTACCTTTTTCAAGGTGTGGGGAAAATTCAGCAGCACTTCTGATAGTGTAGAAGTTCCTAGCCTTTTCTGGTCTTTTAATGAAAAAAAAAAACCCACAAGCCAAACAACAAAGGTTGGACATGGAATCAAATTAAGAAAGAAAAATGTAGTGGTTTCTGTGGGGTACTTGAACTGAAGGAGCCTCCCCTGTTGACAGCAGCATCATGAAAAGCTTTGTGCAAGCTATTAGGCAACAAGTAAATATAATGTGCTGCATTTTGTCATATCTGGGCAAATCGCTGGCAATTAATATTTCATTTTGCTATTTCATCTTTCACTGCTGTATTGCCTACAAACAAATTTGTCAGTTTATTAATTGTCCCACATTACTTATGGACTAGTTGATACAACTAGTCACCTCTCTTATTGTTTAACAAACATTCTTTTTTTTAAAAAAAATATTTCCCTTTCAGAAAATGAAGCTGTTTTGAAGTGTCATAGAAATTACGTGAGCACTCTTTAGTAGGTGAAGATTCGCTCTTTATGGCTTGAACTTCTCTGATAGCTTTAAAATTTTTAGTTGAAGAATAGTGGAACAAAATGATTATTTGGTAAATACAGTTACAGTGTATTTGCTTCCAATTAGTTTTCTAATGTGTTTGTAATGGAAGCTCTCCAAATGTAAAAGGTAGGCATAATTTCTTCCTAGTCCTACAATGAATTGTCTAAATGGAGATAAGCAACAATCCCATGAAGTGTTTCAAGCCAGAAGCAACTTTTTAGGTGTAAAAAATATACAGGATAAGGTGATGCTGTTCATTGAATTGAAACAGTTATGGCTGTGGGGAAAAAAACAAAAGAGGTGCATTTTTTTTTTCTTCTTATCTATCTTTTCTGTTTGTACCAGGAAAAGCACATTTTTACTATAGCCAGATCAGCAGACTCAGTTCTTCTGCAAAAGAGTGAATTATGTTCTTATTCTCCTGCCCTTAAAAGACTTGCTTGCTAAGTTCTCATTGCTATTCTCCACTGTAAATCATGGTACCGTGAAAGAGACAATGTATAGCCTGGTTTTCTGTGATCAAGCCAAGAATGTGGTTCTTGAGAGCTATATGCAAAATGTATGTGGAATAAGAAGAGAAGCTGTGGTTTGATATTTCCGGGAGTCATTTTCTTATTAGAAACTACAGTTTGGTATGCTGCTCAGTGAGTTTCAGTTAATGATCACTTTCTAAACCTTGAAAGATGGTATCCTGCTTTCACTGGCTTAGAGTTTGGGTTGAGGAAGAATGTCCTGCATAATGGAAGAGAAAGAAGAGGAAAAAGATTATAGATTAAATATATTCCATACATTTCAGAGAAACAAAGGGCCCATTTCAGTATAAACACTAAAAGAGTCAGTCTTGGGAGTCACAACATATAAAATGCATGTTTCCCTAAGGTACGTGAAAGAAGAATGGAGACAGCAATTTGTCATTATGGACACACTCTCCAGTAAGGGTATTTTTTTTTCTTAAATGTTAACTAAAGCTGACCAACCTTTGAAGACAAATCCATCCATTAAGATCTTGGCTTTGATGTCTGTTTGCATTTTGGGACCTGCTTCCAAAGTCTGTTGCCTTGAAATTTTTCAGTGCCTGTGGAAAAAATCCTGGGGCTCCTCGTCTTCCTTGTATAGCCACGTGCCGAGCTTGTCATTGGTCCTCTTCACTCGTGTCTTTAGAAAGCCCATGTGTGCCATGTAGCAGTGATTTTTCTCCATTTGCATGTCTTCTGTTGCTCTTGGCTTCCTAGTGTGAACTTGGAGTTCTGCATGTCTCTTCATTAAACTTTTATGTGACACATTCCTTTTGTTTTTGTTTAAATGTTGTATGTCTTTTTCTTTCTTCTCTTCCACTCTTTCTCCCTCTCTCTTCTGCCTTTTTCCTTGTCTGTCCACACTGTGTGCTGCCTTTCTCCTGGCCACTCATTTCCTGCTGCCTGTAGTATCCATAAAGTGCAGTCTGCTGACTTGAGGAGAGTCTCAGCTCCCCCTGATTCCTTCACTGTGTGAGTATCTGATTTTTTTTTCTCCTTTCAAAGTTCCGTAGTTTTTTTGCTGTTACCCTATGTGTCATTCAACCAGGAGACAGGGCTGTAAAATCCAGTGATAAGTGGAAAGTGGGAGCTCAGGTGACAGAATGGCAGCCACAGGGCAGCAGCCTTGCCAGCTAAGGCACAGTTCCACAGTGCACCAGTAAGGTGAGCAGGGCATCTCTGGTCATGGTGACGAAGTTCAGCCAAAAATCCTGCTCACCAGACAAATCCATAGCTACAGACAGGTCTGAAGTTAAGAGCTAGGCATCATCCCTGGAAACAATTTTGATGAGAGCTTTCCTTTGGTTTTATTAAAAAGCATACTGAGAACAAACTCAGCCATAAGCTGTACCTCCTGATAGAGCTGATCAAACCAGGAAACTAGTTCCCAAGAGGAGCAGTCTGACATTGGCTGAAGGTGCATGGAAGATGGAGAGACTACCCTCTCCATCTGGGCAATATCTTGATTGTCACCAACTCCACTGTACTAACTTGAATAATTTAGCTACTAAATAACAAAAACCTAATGTCTTTTTTAATATGTAGTGAATTGGCAGTTAAAAACACTTGAGTCATTGTATGTTGGTATCTTTCAATTCCTCCCGTTTATGGAAACATACCATATTATAAAAACCTGTGTCCCCAATTAAAACAACAACAACAAAAACCAGCAACAAAACAAGCAAACAACCACCAAGAAAAAACCCAAAACCAAAAAGAAACCCCACAAAAAAAAAGAACAACAAAACACACCCCCCCCCCCCCCCCCCCCCCCCACACCCCCCTTCAACACCCCTCCGCACCACCCCCCCCCCGCCCCCCCCACAAACCCACATACACAACCACAACTAT
>JANHFX010016444.1:57418-78052 GCA_027560015.1 Chloroceryle amazona
CCACCGCCCCCCCCCCCCCCCCCCCCCCCCGCAATCCGCTCCATAACCACCCCGGCCCCTCTCCCTTCCCCAAAGCCAAACAAAATACCCAGCTTAATATAATATGCCAACTCAGGCAGTGTAGTTTGTCTTCAGAAACGCTTTTTTTACTATTCAGTCAAAAAAGACATGTTTTGCTTTGTGTTGGTATCCCTTTTGTCTTCCTTATTTATCATTCTTATGATGGACAGCTTTTCAAACAGGTGAAGACTATGAAAAACAATATTGAAATGCATGTTGGAAAATAGCAAATCTCAGAGTTATAAATCCAGGTATTAAGAGCAGAAACTTGATTCCAAGAATGATTCTTATTCTGTCATAGAAGAAAGTTAATGGTGTGTGCTAAAAGAAAAATCATCAACACTTCTCTCTTCTGAAGACTGAACACATGCAATAGATGGCACATAAATGCTCAAGAAACCAAGAGTTAGTTGGAACAACTGATTTAATAATTTTAAGAGTAAAATTCAGCTTTGCAGAAAAGGACCTGAGAGTTCTGGTGACCCAGCTGACCATGGGCCAGCAATGTGCACTTATGGCAAAGAAGGCTAATGGTGTGCTGGGCTGCATTAGGAGTGTTGTAGCATATCAAAAGAGGTGATCCTTACCTTTTCCTAAGCACTGGTAGTGGTACACCTGCAGCATTGGATCCATTTCTGGGCTCTCCAGTATGAGAGACGTGGAGCTATTGGAGAGACTCCAGTAAAGGGTGATGAAAGTGACTAAGGTGCATCTCTTGTAAGAGGAAAAGCTGAGAGAGATGGGACTGTTTAGCCTGAAGAAGAGAAGGCTCAGGTGGGATTTCATCAATGTCTATAGGTATGTCAAAGAAGGGCATAGACAGATCCAAGCCCTTTCAGTGATGCTTAGTGACAGGACAAAAGGTAATCGACATAAACTGAAATACAGGGGGGGGTTCTCTTTGAACTTCCGGAAAAATGTTTTTACTGTAAGTGACTGAGCACTGGAACATGTTGCCAAGAGAGGTGGTGAAATCTCAATCCTTACTGATACTCAAAAGCTGCCTGAATGTGGTCCTGGGAAGCCTGCTTTAGATGGTCCTGCTTGAGCAGGGGATTGCTCTAGATGACCTCCAGAGGTCTCCTTCTATCTCAGTCATTCTGGGATTCTGTGATATTTCAGAAAGCTGCAAGTTCCTCATTGCTGTTTGCAAGCAATTTCCAATTCAGTGTGACTTATCCCTGGCTTATATTTGCTGTGCTCTGTTGAGGACCAGAGAGTAACAAAAAAAAAACAAACCAAAACAAGCAAACAAACAAAAAACCAACCAAAAAAACCCAAATAACAACAACAAAAAAAAAACAACCCCCAAAAAACCAACCCAAAAATGCTCCAAATCAAAAAACAAACAAACAAAAACATAACTTGTCTCACTGATTTAGTATCTAATCAATCCTCCAGAAAAAAGTTGAGGTTGAGATAAGTGTATTGCTTACACACAACATTAAGTTGTGGGTCTGGGAGAATGTGTATTGCTTCCCAGTTGAGCGATATCCCCTGGAAAATGACCTCCAAGTTTTGATACAGTTCATTTGAATGTCCCATTTGACATCAGATGTCAGGATAAGGTAGGGAGAGAGATATTCCCGAGTCCCAAACTAATTTGTAAATCAAGGATGTTCTTTATCTTAAAATCTGTAAAAATAGATTAAACATGCTGCTGCACTGTGGCTGACAATTAATGTGTCTGGCAAATTACAAAAAGAACCCATGAGGTATTAGGGAAATTTGATTTGGATTATGATGGCTTTGTGATTCAAATGTTCCTTTTTTTGTTGAACAATACAGAAAGAGCCTGAGTTCCATTTAGTACTGAACAGCAAGTCAGAGTCTGCTGGGACCTGATGATGGATACAGCCTGTGTTAGATAAATTTCAGGTTTTCTGCAGGAGGATATGTGTGGGAATTTGGGGCAATCAAAATTGAGGCACGTATGGTCTTTGTTGCAGAGATAGTAGAACTGTAGTGTGATCCATTTCAAATGTTTATACACAGTGCGTAAATAAATATAAGTGTTGTATTTTTAGTAGAGGCTCTTTTAAAGTGAGAGTAAAGACTTGCATTTTCCATCTAGGTGTTCAGAGATAAGGACACACATGTGAGAGTACATTCATGCAAAGGAGTTCTAAAAATACCCTTGAAAAATAGAACTTAATTGACTTCCATAGCTCCTACCATCCTTTTACAAGGGGAATAAGCACTGTGGATATGCTGTGATTATTTTTCTTTTTACTACATCTGCATAAATGAAAATACAAGTATCACTTTATTGGTAAATAGTACTCTTAGTTTACAAAGTAATGTTTGCAGCAGAGTATGCATATAAAAACTGTGTGAATAGCAAAGGAGCAGTAGGACATAATTTTTTGCTGTTAGAGATCCAAGTGCCAAACAGAATCAGCTTCCTGAGGTTGAATATGGATGTTGCCTATTGGAGGAGAGTCTAATGAAGAACAGTAGCAGACAAGGCATAAGGGCGAAAGTGTTAGAACGAGGTATTCTCCAAATGCATAGTTAGGGATGAAAATGCTTTTATATATATATATAAAAGCATATATATATTCTTTTTCTCCATTGGGTGTTTATAGAGATCGTGTCTCATCTTTGTCCAGTTTTTCCTGTTTAGCATGCGGCCTTCTGTTTAGTGGGAACACTGTTATCTGAGAATCTACCATGCTTGGAAGTGTAAAGTGTGAGTGAACTACAGCTGGCATGGGGAGTAAGAGAAGACCAGGATTCTACCTGATATTTAGGAGTAAAGAGCTTAGCAAGAGATTTGCCTTAAAACAGAAGAGGACTTCTGTGAAGCACTGAAATTTGTTCATCAGAAAAGTCTGGATGATTCTGCACTGTTGTGGCAATTCTTATGTCTTAAGTAGATAAGTGCTGTCAAAAGCACGCTTATTTTTAATATATCACTTCCAAGCTCTTGTAATGAGATCTCAAAAGTAAGGTAAATTTCTTTTTCTCCTCTGACTGCTGCTTTCCTTTTTCCAGTTGTACCAAACACTGGAACATTTAATGAAATTTGCATATTTATTTCTTCTTTAGGAGAGAGGTAATTCATTAATCTGTCACTGCAAACATGCCTCAGAGGAGTCTGATTTTTTTTTTTCCCCTCTAAAGTTTATTTTTTGCAAGGGAGTTTTTTGTTTATTGAATCATATTAAGATCTGTATGCATGTGAGCTGGTATTGGCTGAATTATGGAAGATCTCTCAGACATTTGTTGCTGGATTCTGCAGGGTCGTTGGACTGTTTATTATTATTATTATTACATTTATGCAGACACAAAGCATACGAAATAGTTCATATGGTTCACAAATAATTGATATAGGGATTAGGGCGCATATAATTTTAAAAAGTCTGTCTTCCCAGCTGAATCAACCTGGTGGCATGGCAGAAGGGTTATCAGGTTGCTATGCAGGAGTGCCAAGCTTGGGCAGGACCCAAGCTCTTTCTGCCTGTTTTCTTTCCTAGATGACTGGAGGCAGGAGCATGTTTCTTAGGAAAAACAGCTGCACTCCAAGTGAGTTGGCAGACATCCTGTTGCTGGATGATTAATAGGGGTGAGAGCGGGAAGTCACAGCTTCATCAAAAGCTGAGTTTGTTTTCTTGGTGAACGGAAGTAGATCAGGTTCTGCTGGTAGTCTCTGAATAGGTGCACATGGCTTTGCTTGTGCGGGTTTGAAGAAATTGTGGAATGAAAGGGATTTTTTTTTTTTATAAGCCTTTCTCATATTTTCCTGAAAGGAAAAGATGTTTGGGGTTTTTTTTGTCACTGTTTACAGTCAGGGCAGCCCCTTAGCCCTATGACAGATGTTCTCTGTTAAACCCCTCCCTCCCCAAGGGGAAGAGAAAGGGAATAAGGGAAGAGAGATCTAGAGACTGAAAAAGGAAACTGGAACAGCTTCAATGAAAATGAAAATAATAACAACAAAAATGGAATATATGCAAATATATACAAAACCAGCATTGAACCCAACACACAGCCCCGATGGTAATTATGTCACCGTCACCACTGATGCTGCGGGCCGGGCACTGGGAGAGTCCCAGACTGGTCCCTGCAGCAGATGGGAGATGTGCTCATGAGCTGGATTCTGCTGCTGGATTCAGGAACACACAGATCAGGACTGAAGGAAGAACGGACAGAGTCCTGCTCAGATGCCAGCTATTGAAGAAGAGAGGAAGAGCCATGAGCTTGACCTTCATGATCCCTCAGCTTTATACCAAATATGACGCATATGGGCTGGAATCCCTCATTGCTCAGTTTGGGGCCACCTGTCCTGTCCCCTCCTCCCTGCAGGTGCAGCCTTTCACTTTCCTGCACCCCCAAGTGTGGTACATAAGATCCATCAGTGGCCTTGGTCTGCACACCAATCCTTGGTAGTGACTCTAACCATGGGGTGTTATCAGTGCCAGCAGCAGCCACTGTCTGTGAGAACAGGCTGCTGATTTCAGACAGTGCAGTCAGTCAGAAGAACTGAGCTGCAAAGTAAAACCACTGAACAGAATTAGTTCTGTTCTCAATCAAACCAGGACAGTTTTCATTGGCGGGGTGGTGTTGGTGACATTTATATCCCCAAAATGCTATAGTTTAGGCATAGAAGGTAAGCAAATGCAAAAATTTTCTTTGGCAAGCGAGGATGGTGGGTGATGTTAAAAATTACTTCCCCTTATGAACTGTTTATCTAGCATGATATTGACTGAGACCTCTCCCTGTAAAAAGAGTGCTTCAGATTCTCATGTATAACCTGGTGTACCATGATCCCATGTCACACCAGGTTATACATCAGAATCTGATACCTTTGTCTCCCTGAAGAACAGGCTTAAAAGGGTATTAAAAATTAACTATTTATGTTAATGAATGTCACAACTGTTAGGAATTTCTAGAAAGCATGCCCTTTTCCTTACGGTAAGAATTATTTAATAACTAGGGGAACTTCTGTGTTCCTGTGGAAAAGTCAAATGCCTTTTGTCTAATGGAAAACAATGTAATTTCCTTGTACTGTTCAGCCATTTTGCAGCTAAAAGAGGAAAGAAAATAATCCTCTGTTAGTGAAATTATATGTTTTTTTATGCAAATGGAGTAATTTTGAGAGGACCCCATAACATTTTTATAGAATTTTTCATAGTTTGTTCCAGCTAAATAATATGCATAGCTTTTCTACAAGGCTCATTTGGATTGCTATTTAATAATGCCCTAAAATGTGCAATTCTGGTATACACTAATCAAAAGTTCTTCCAATAACATTCAGTATGGTAAACTAGCCTGTCTATGCTACTAATTTGAGAAGATTGATATTTAGGTTAGTGTTTAAATAAAACCATTATAGCTAATCAACATGAATGAACAGAATGTTTCAGTTGACCTGAATCTGTATTTATGGTCCCATGGGGCATATGACCTTTAGGAAGTAATTCTGTGGAGTGGTGTCATGGGGAAATGAAGTTCTTAATTAGATTCTTTAGGAGGTAATGGAATTCATTCATCTGTACTTTAAATTACTTTTCATTGACTGTATAATACACCATTTTGAAGAATAATAGGTGTAAGAAATTTAAATATTTTAGGTTGAATTGCAGTGTAGCAATCTCCCCAAATTTATTTAGAAATTGTCTGCTGCACTATCTGAAAAGCTTTTCTTCTTCTCCTTACATTTGAACAACTCATTTTATACAGTGTTTAGAAACATCCATTTCTATTAATACTGTACTAATGTTTGCTTTCAGTGACATTCATCACCCCATTATTAGTTTTTATATGGATATGCTTATGTACTTCATATTTGTGGTTTCTGAATATGCTGACCTTGAGCAAGATATATTGTGCAATTCATTTAATACTGATTATTATACAGTATCTGTGAGACTAAAGAAGTATTGATAGTTGAAGTGTTTTGCTCAGCTGCATTAAATAGGGCTCTGTATGGAGCTTGTGCGTTCTGTGAGTGAACAAATTAATTAGTTGGATGATGAAGACAATATCCCCTTGTGTCAATTGTCAGTCTGGTAGCACAAGGAATGAATATTCACATAGTGAATTTTAGAGCCAAAGCTATATTGAATAGATTATAAAATCTAGTGAGACATAATATAATGTCAGCCAACAACTGTATTATGACAGAGTAAAGAGTATTTGCAAATAAATCATGAACAGAACCATTTAACTTCATTCATTGAATAAATGGAGTTTTGTGAATGTGTGCATATATAAATACATACGTGTATATACACACATACAAATATGTGTATGAGCTATGAATATATTACCTCTGACTGGACTTAGCTAAGTACATAAAGCTCTACCTTGTAGAAAGGACCTCTTAGCATTCTTATTTCTGATAATTGCTTATTTTCTATTAAAGGCTGTTGTTTCCAGGGTGGCATTTTTTTATGACTAAGATAGCTAGACTTAGGATGTCTAAATCAATGGATGGACAAAAGGCCAAATTCTGGTTTTGCCCAGTTTTATGTTTTAGCACACACAGCTTGCTTATGTAGTAGTACTCTGTCTTTTTATAAAGCGAGTAAACAGAACAGGAAACTCTGACACTTGCCAGCTGATTGCCCTCCCATAGTTGACCCAGAAAGGAACTGTTTCTCCTGAGGTAATCCATTACATTGAAGATGGTGTGCTTACTTTTTCCACAGAAGCAATTTTGGAGATGTACAGTACACTGATCTCCTGAAAATATACATTTTTACAAAAGCATGGGAAGTATACTCTTAGATATTTTCTAGTTAAAAGGTGCTTTGGAGAGACTTTGTGGATCCTGGAGCAGCAAAAACATTTTAGATTTGCCATTGATTTTAGATCTTTTTCATCCTTCAGTTCTGAGCAAATGAGAAGGGCTTGCTCACTTCTCCTTTTCAGGTGAAAGGACTAATTTGACTCAAGAAGGTGATGCTGCAAATGCAAAAGGTTGCCACCGACTTTATGTCAGGAAATAACAACTGTAAAATAAAGGTGCATGTTTTTCTTTCTTATGTAGCATTAGGTAGCGAGTCAGCATAGCTGCAGAAGTCAGTATTTTCTTTCTCTCCCCCTGGTGTCCAAACACTATCCTGCCCTCACAGGGAGGTTGCAGTGAGACAGATGGCAATTAACCGAGGATTGGCAGATGTTGGTATGAGGCTTCATCAAACTGCAAAAGCTTATCTTAAATTTGTGCAGTTTCCTGGTATCTTTGACAAAATAGTCCCTGTCATTCAGCACAAGAAAACCATTGGGTAGCCTATATACTTCTGAGTGTGTCAGTCTTGCTGCCACCATTAAGCATTTATGATTTCTTCTAAGCTATTCTTCATGTATCTTAGGTTCATTTTCATAACTGATATAGAAACTCCTTTTCAGAACTTGAATTTCTTCAGTGCATCTCCTTCTAGCATGTTGTCTTACACTCCAGTTTTGGAAGCACCTTCAATTCATTACTCATTATCACTTTTTAGGCAAAGCGTACTTGTGCCAATAGAGCTTTTTTCAAATGGGACTTGACTTTCAATCTTTGTGTCCAGATGTGACAGTACTGTTTATACTAACAGGGAGGAAACATGCAGTAAGCTAACACTGAAATAATTGCTAATTGCAATTCTAGTGGCTCTACCAAGAAATGTTTTGTTAGGTCTGCAGTCTTTTCTAGACAAAACCAAAAATTGCTTGCTTATTTTAAAAGGAAAAAAAAAAGTTTACATTTGTGCGATGTGGCTTGTCCTGCATTAGCAGTGCAAATGCTGTCAAATATTTCAAAATCAAAACAAAGAAAGAAGCAACCGTGTGTATTTTTGACAGTGCACAGTATTTTAACTTTCAAAAGGCATTGTGTGTATTAGGCAATAATGCCACTGGTAAAATTGTGTTACTAACTAGATTAAAAAAGAGAAAATAAATGGTCTTCTGCTGGAAGCACAGGATGAAGAAACACTTCTAACTGACCCAGGGGCCAGTTCCTATGGGACAGACATTTGCTATGTGCACCATAATACACAGGTTATCTATCTTTCTTTAAAAGTGGAAAAGGCAAGTGTGGCCAAGGTAATTTACATAGCATTCAGTTAAACTTATAAAATTAAAAAAAAGGTAAGGTGGAAGCCAGCATGAAATCAAAGCAAAGCTTTTCAGGACAACTCTCTGTCAAAATATGGGCTCTTATGGACACAGGGATCTACTGAATCTTTCAAAATTATGTAGGCAGTTGAGATAACCTAATCTGTCTGAAATCTGTAGAAATTGTGCTCCTGTACTGCTACTTGCTTTTGAATGTCTTCATGGGTTCTGTGTAGTGGACTCGCTACTTCGGAAATCCCAATTCTTAGCTACATTTCTGTTGCCTGCTTCCCAGAACAAAGATGCTGAATGAGGATCCTCCAGCAGTGATGGTGGACGTTCTCATCAGCAGGAGAATGGCTGTCTGGAGAGACTTCTCAAGAAAGCATTTGTGTCTTGAACCATAGTTTGGCAGGTCTACTGGCTGTGGTAGGGCCCTAGGGATGTACAAAAGCTCTACAGAGATTAGAGAACTCAGAAAAACCTTTGCAATTCCAGACTGCACAGCCAGCATATGGGATTCTTGATGTTGCTTGTCATTTCAGGTGTAATGTCTATGGTATTGTGCAGTAGGTAGTCATAATTTAAAATGCAGTGATGGGCTTGTGAGGAGTTGGCCCAGTTTTGAACAGCCTTGCTCTTTTTCTTCTTTCAGACAATTAAAATCACTTCATATCCTGTTTTCGTTTTGCTCTTCCATGGAACACGTAATCTAAGAAGTTGTTTTATTTTTCTTGCAGTCCTCATTCCATCCCAGATCGCCTACGGATCAGAGTGAACAGGATTAATTTACAAGAATATGAGGGGCTACACTATGACAAGGAAAAACTCCGGGAAGCTTGTAAGTTGGAAGAAGCCCCGTTGTAACTGCTTTTGATAGAACATTCTATATAAATCTTCTGTATAAATTAACAGAAATCCAAGACCAATCAAACAAAAAAAACCCCAACACCTACCCTACACAACAACAACAAGAACAACAACACAATCCACCCCAAAACTGAAAGAACAACAACAAAAAACTCTAATACAGGGTCATACACTTTGAATGAGTCACATGGAGTGTTCATCTACCTGAGCATATGCACATACATATTCTCTATATAAAAATATTCTCTCTATAAAGATCATATATAGAGTATTCACCTGTTCTCTTATGTCTTCTGCAAGTTGATTTTATTTACTGTAAAATACGTGCTTTTCACACGTGTTGTTTTTTTATTCATGTCTTTCTGTTGGTTCTGTTACTAGCATATGAAACTATTTATGATTAGCATCAGTTTTTAAACTGACTGATAATTTTCACATTGAGAATGTGTTCTGACTTTGAATGTGATTCTTGCACAGGTGCATTTATCTTAAGAAACAAACCTGACTTCCCCAGTCCCTTATTCTGTAGTAGCCTTCAGTTTTCTGCACAAGAGAATAATCCTGGTTTTTTAATGTAATGGCTTGATTGCCACATTCAAGGGTAAGTCAAAAGCAGACAGCTGTTGCTTTGGCAACATTGATGATGACAATCCACCTTTAAAAATGGAATTCCTTTCATTGGTGACACATGGAGTCATTAATCAGTGAGAAACATGGCTGCTTGTGATAATGATTTAATAGTCTTGTTCATGCACCTGGCTCATTATTCGTATTAAATTACAAGCATGACTGTTGTGCAACAAAGCTCAGCTCTCTCTAATACAGAGTGCTCTGATAATTACAGGATGACAATCCTTTTAATTGGTTTGCTTATCTTATTGTTGGAAGATAGTTAAACTGTTTCACTTTCACTCCTCTAGTCCCACCCCTCCTTATTCTCCCAGTTCACCAGCTCTCTTTCCAAGAAAAGAACTGAAATAGCTTAAGTTTTAATATAGGTCCTGATGGCCTTTTCTGAAGTTTCTATTAGTTCTCATCCATCCTCACTATGGATGCAAATTTCTTGTGCTTGTATTTAGTATATATTATGTAGTCCTTAAGAGCTGTTTACATTTTCTGACACAAAATACACAACCTTTTATACTGTTCTCACTGCAGTTGTAAATGCATGGTTACGTTTTGTCTCTTTGAAAAACGTAAAGATAACAAAAATTGACAGGGAATGATCTAGCACCTCTGAGATTTGGCTTTAGATGTTACATGCATTTGATCACTTGCTGGATGTGTGCTTAAGAGGCTTTCATACAAAAAAGTAGATGTTCATCCACCAAGTGTTAGAATAATTGATTTTGGGCATTGGCAAGTAATTTGCAGTAAGACAATCTTGTTTCTCTTCCTTTGTCAGTTATGACATGGCCAGCTTGATAAAATAACATAGGTGGACTGCAGTATTCTTTCCAGATATTTTTCATTTAAGGTGTTTTCCTATCTGTCCTCTTTTAGTTGTTTCAGTAATGCTTGTATATTACTGGTTCTACATTGAGAAAGCAAATAATATCCCAATAAACCTAAAATAAATTAGGAAACATAGCTTACCTTACCCTTTGCAGTTATTAGGAATGTCCTAGACATATAACCTCCAGCATACACTAATGTTGATCAGCCTACTTTTCTGGACATAAAACTTAAGTGTCTCCTATGAGAATTGTCCAGCCTTCAGTTTCAGGAGGCTGATCTTGACTTGAGGACTTCTGGATGATGCTAATTACAACTGAAGAAAATTACGTACAGGAAGTGCTCTCTAGACAGTCAGAAACCAAATGTTTAAGTATTGTAGCCAGCTCCTTTAATTTCATAAAGTGAAAAACTGAAAATCCCTGTGGTTCACTGAGTACAGACCTTAAATCCAAGTTTTCCTGTGACTTACTGCAAAATGCGTGCATCTCTTCTGGAAACTGAGGCACAGCCAGTCATCAAGCTGCATGGTTACACAACTTAGGTTTTTATGAGGAAGAAAGCTGCAAAATCATGTAACTTTTCCTTTTTAAAAGAGTAGGTAGCCAGTTTAATCTGCATTTCTGACATGGTTAATTGGATGCATTTTGAATGGTTTTCTGGTGGGAGATCTATGGATTGGTGCCTGCCTAGCTCTATTATATACTAAATAATTATATGAAATAAGCATGTTGTCTATGTCCTCATCAGCAAATCATTTCATGGTGCATTGACACTAAAAGTTGCTTGCCTGAAGGGGGAGGAGGGAAGTGTGGAGTGAGAAGAGGCAACTCTCTTTTCTTTAGCAAAGAAAGTGATTGGAGCGGAGGGACAGTGGAAACATATATTTCCATGAATTCAAAATTTGAATGTACATGGTACTTGTGCACTAGTGAAATATAAGAGCTGGGCGACTGGTGTTAGCTTCCTTCAGCATGGCTATAGCTCTCAGTTTCATGTGTGTGTCACTAGATACTTGCAAGAGACTCAATTTACATGTTTGTCCAGGCTTTGGCAGAGTACCTACAACTTTATTCAAGAATACTGTAATTAATACCCATACCCTGACTACAGGGATTAAAAGCACTTTTACATCCCTACAGTATTTAAAAACCATACCAGAATCTCACAGCAATGTGAACAGGAAAAGGAAGCCAGTTAATAATTATCCCTAAAGGAAAAATATCAAATAAGCTATTTTGGTTTTTACTTCTTATGTGTCTCCACGTTGAGTTTTGCAAGCTCAGTGTAATAAAATGAATCATTTTAACTCGCCATAAATACATTTCACTCCCCTTGTTTGCTTGAAATACTGATTTGATTCTATCAACTACTTTGCCTAAAATTTTGCTTCCCAACACGTCATAGCTCATCATACAAACTGTTTCATAAAGACTAATCTTCACTCTGCTGCAGGTAGACACCTCATTTTGAAAGCCTCCTGAGCAATTAAAGAATGTCATTTTGTCCTTTGAAGGGCATGACTGTTCTCAGCCCATTCTCTCTTCTGTTGCTTTCTACTTTTCTTATCAATGCAGCTGACATTTAACCAAGATGTTATTTCTGAAGTGTCCATTTCTTCCCTCTCCATGCTCATTCGTTTCTCCTTCATTCTTTCTTCCATCAATGTCCTGGTATTGTCTCTGGGATGATTGATGATGGTACAGAGGATGCTTATTGATTTTTCAGCGAGAAGGGGTGAATGCTTCCATGCACTCTTTTCTTAAAAGAGATATATGTTGGCATTTTAGTTTGTTGTAATGTTCTTTGCTGCAAATGTAGTTGTCTTCTCTATCACCTGCCTATACATGTCCCAAGCACTTGTCACCCCAGTCCCCAGCTTTACCACCTTCTGCCCAATATGATAATTGTACACTATATGACCATAACAAAGACTCTAATATTGAAAAATTGAGTTGGATTGGTGTTTATAGGTGGACAGAACATAGTTCTGTCTCTCCTGCCTGCATATCTTCTGTGCATGCTCTCTGATTTACTGTTATTGCAGGAAAGTATGATCCAAAGTATCACTGGGGAAGAACAATCAAGTTGTTTTTAAAACAGGAAAGTCTTTCTGTTTATGACACCCTATTTTCCCCTTTCAAATCTTACTAAGAAATTCTGGACATTGGGGATATATGCTGAAGCTGGTTATAGTTAAAAACAAACCCAACAACAAACAAACCAACCATAAAACTAGGTAGTCATTCAGTGGTCTTCAACCCTTCTTAGTCCTTCTTGCCAACAGTATTTTATGTAGATTTGCACCATGAAGATGGAATGATGAGATAGCTCACTATCAGCAGTAACTGCACAGGTGTTTGGTTTTTTAATAGACTATGTCAGTTCTTACTGCCCTTAACTTGTTGTTTTCTATGCCCTAGCCATGGAGAACAATCTCAGTTTGCTCAATACCAGTAAGATTAAGGAGGAATTGTACCTGACTGCAGTGGTGGCAGTATTGGAAATAACTCTCAGCTCTGTAACAACCCTGGATCTCCCATACTTTTACTACAGAGGCAGTGTTTCCTTATCACCTCTTGAATAAAATGCCATGCTACATTATAAATAAATTTTTGAAGGAAATTTAGTTCCATGTGTTTAACAATTGGACTATCTATAATCTAACAGTCCTTTTCTCTGCAACCTCCTTGTTTTTTGTGTATGGAGGGGAAGTGGGGGGTGATGTAACGCGATGTGATGTTAACCTCAAATTCTTGTCTCTTCCTGATTACATCTAGCCAGATGTCTGTAATGCATGTGTCCCTGCCTTTAATTTCTGTGGATTATCTGAGGTTTTTGGGGTCATCGTAGGAATTCTTAAGAGGTACTTGGATGTACAGGGAGTGACAAACTCATGAATCATTTGGGATATGTACATGGATAGAGATACTGTGACTTCCTCATACCAGCAGTGCACTTACCATGGTTTGAGAATCCTTAATCTGTGAAATGTATTCTGACTGTTTAAAGTTCAGTGATATGGCAGGTGAAGTTAGTCTGGAGACTGTTCTATGTGATTTTGAGCAACTAGCTAAATTAGAAAAGGTCAACATTGAGAACTTGGTATTTACATCCTGAATATCCATAATGTAAAGAGCAGAGAGGAGCAAAGGACCTCCTGCTATGTGTTACGATGAAGGAAACCTGAATTAGCAGATGGAGTAAGGACAGGGAGATTAGATACTGAATGAAACGTGCTCATGTTGGGAAGCAGCTCTGAGTGGAATGGATTTAGGTGAGATGGGTTGTGTACCTACGAACTTTTTCTTCCATCCTGTAAAGGAAGCACCAGTGGCCATTTATTTGTCAGGAGGTCTCTTAGGGGACATGGTGGCTTACCTGTAGAAGCTCTGTAAAAGGCAGCAGTACCTACAGTTTACTATATTTCACTCTGCTTAAAAATCACTGCCTTGATCTAACAGCTTTGTTTTCTCAATATGTGTTGTGTAGACATTAGCTAATTCGAGTATTTCTCTGTCACAATGATTTAGTAAAATCTGAACTAAGAGGGTTGGATGAATTACTTAGTTATCTAGCAAGGTGAAATGAAGATAATTACAAGTCAGGAGTGAGTTAACGTTAGAAACTCTGCTCCTACTGAGTTCCCAGATTCTCATGCTGGTGTATACAGATGCAAACCACTGATAAATGTTTTTAACTGAAACAGAAATGGCAAAAACAAAGAGGAAGTTGCCAAAGGCATTGCTTGTGTCAAAAGAAATATCTCTTTTTGCCTTTTGATGGATGAGACCTTGTGGGCTTTGTCCAGACAGCAGAGTGAATTACATTTCTTGCTTTGACGGATACCCATACACCCACACACAGAGATTCAAAGATTAGAAACACACAGTAGTGCAAGAGAAGAAAAAATAGGATGTGGTCAGATAATGAAAGGCAATAGCACAATTAATATACGTATAGGTGCTGAAATAGGCAGCTTAAATCATGTATTTTTTAAACTTTGAATTCTTGCTTTTTTACTCATAGTAACATTTATTTAACAAAGTATGTCATTGCTTGGGTTTAGGGGAAGTAGTAAGTCCAAACCATTGAAACCTCATATTATTGGGTTATAGAATCATAGAATGGTTTGGGTCGAAAAGGACCTTTAAAGATGTTTAGTTCCAACTCCCCTGCTATGGGCAGGATTGTCTTCTACTAGATCAGGTTTCTCAAAGTCCCTGACCTTTAACACTTCCAGGGATGGGGCATCCACAACTTCTCTAGGTAACCTGTTCCGGTGTCCCATCACCCTCATTCTAAAGAATTTCTTCCTTACATTTCATCTAAATCTACCCCTCTTGCCACTGTAAGGGGCAGCATATCTACATTCAACACCATTCTCTGCCTTTTGAGCTAGTGGGGAAACTGTTACCTGTAAGTTTGCTATGTCCTTTAAACTTGAAGAGATGGGCACTATTTCAAATACATACAAATTTATATTTATCCTAGAGGTGTGGGGAGACAGTAGAAATCATGCTATAGTTTATCTTTCTGGTATAGGCTCTTCTGTGCATATTCTACTTCTCCTGTTTCCTTTTCTTATCACTTTTCTGATTTGATTTCCTCTTACCTTTTCAGTCTTGGTTGTCCCCTTTGGCTGCCCCATCCCACATAGATCCTTCTTGTCTGTCTTAGTCTGTTTCTGCAGATCTCACAGCTGAGGCTCCTGTTCTTTTTCATAATCCTAAATCCTTATTCATTGTTCAGCCAGACCTCCTATTTCAGCTCTTAATTCCAATATCCATTCCCTGCTAGTTTAAATTCCCATCTCTTCATAGTTTTCTTTCTATAACCAGTTCCCTTTCAAGTGGTGTTTGGGACAAGTTCTCTCTCTATTTGACTCGGACAGCTGCTTCCTTTTTGTGACAGGTTATTGATGAAGTCACTGAGAGCTTGGAGGGTATGACCACATTCTCAAATGTGATCTGGTCTGATAGCCTCCACTGTGTTTTACCTCCTCACACATGAGGATTTTAAAAGTGGACTACTATTGCTAAAAAAACTAGCAACCCATGCACCTAAGGAGTCTTAGGTCTTGTCAGCATAATAAACAAACGGGATCTGAAGAGACACGTGGCTTTAATTTGTGTCATAAGGAAATCCTTTTGTACAAAATGAGTTGTATTAAAACAATACTGGGAAAGGCAAACACCTTAATATAAATGTCTGAATATTTTAGAATTCTCTCACAAGAATTTACTTGGTCCTTCGTGTTTGTAATGTCAGTGAAAACCCCTCAGGAAAATGACATTCTTATAACATCTTCAGTAGTGAGGATCCTTTACTTGCTCCATTAAACATTTATAGCCCAATGCCTAATATCTACAGTCCCCTGAGGTATGTCAGAATCAGAATGAATTTTACTGGCATTTCATCTACCTCAATGGTCTGTCTTGAGGCTATTTTGTTTGGGATTTGAGTGGGTTAATCATGGTGTTTAGATCACAAATTGAATCCTTTCATAACAATAAATGGGGAAGTTAATTGAATTTTTTCTTCATGATGCCATATGCAGTATATTCAGGCTTCTTCCATTTGTGTCCACAATACCGTTAAAGAGCTCACTAGCTTTAAGTATTCAGCATAATGGGCAGTTAATAAGTGGAACATTTACTTGTTGTTTATAAATTTCATAGCTAATTTCATGAGTTCTTTAAGAAAACTACTAATCTTGCAGTTAATTAGAGCACCATGCTAACCATACTCCCTGCATCTACCCAACCCTCCTCCTGCTGGTACTCAATTTTGGTTAGTGTTACTAGGATCAAAAAGCTTTCCTCAGTACTGGTTCAGAATATGAAGCAACTGTCTACCTGTCTCATCTCCTGGGGTTCTTTCATTGCTGCTCATCACTGCAGTGTTCAAGTCTGTATCCACAGCTCCCCGGACCAAGTCCTTTTCATCATTCAGGGAGCACAATGAAACTGGGAACTGGATGCAAGTGCCAGAAGAGAAGGCACCTCAGGAGAAAAGTCTGGCTCTTGAATGCCGTGGCTTGGCTCATGATCTGAAACTATCACTTATTTCTAGTGTATTCCCACAGATGGATATATCCTTATATTCACAGGAGCGGACAGTGTGTGGGTGTATGGGAAAGTTGCTCTGCCATGCCTGTGCTCTTAGTATAAGATTTTGGCCTCCCATCTTTCAGCTGGCATATCTAGTAATTACTGTGTCCTACAGCACTGTTCTGTACTGTCCACAACCTCATCCACACAGGGCTATTCAGAAAAGGTAGAAGCTCCTTTATTCCTGGATGAAAGTGTCCACAATGATATTGAATGCTATGCATGTTAACTTTATTCTTTTAACTGATTTTTCATAACTCATTTCACTCCTATTGCACAGCATTGCCCTATATTTAGAATGAGCAGCAATACCATCGTTTCAATCCTATTATCAATCATTAAGGATTTTCTTTTGTTTCCAAACAGCAGCTATTGTGAAGTACTTTGAAAACCTTGGCTGTGTGATACATTGTGCAAAATAAATGGTTTTGCAAAAAAAAAACCAACAAAAAAACAAAACAACCAACCACAAAAAAAAACCAACCCCAAAACAGAACAAACAAAGCAACGAAACACACAAAGAAATGGGGGCAAAAAGTCCTTTGGCAAGCAACATCTTAGCATATACTGTAGTGTGATCAAGTAATGACTTAAAAGGTTTTTCAAATAAGAGTGAACCATATGGAATGGAACTGTTTGTGACCTACCTCAGGCACCTTATCCCTTAGCTAGCCATTGGACCAAAAAGCCATAGGTCATGCTACTTCAGGATTTCCAGGAAAAAAAAGTTGCAGTTTTCTTTTTAAGTACAAAGCTATCCAGGCCAGAATTCCAGAATTGTTCTATGACCACTGAGAACAGATGGGACATAATTTAATTTTATCTGTGAATCGTGACTTTCTTCTTCACTCATTAGGTGAGGCCCATAAATGTCACTGCTAATCTTTCTAGTGCAAGGTAGTGTTTTCTTTTCAGAAATTTTGGTGGATTTCTTTAGAATTCCAAACATTTATAAGGTCCTTCTCCTTTGGGCTGCCATGAATGGGGACAGTAAGGATTTCAGTTCTGTGTTAGCTGTGTCGTTTTGGCAGATCAAAGCTCTGATCCCCATTAAGTGCATGTACTCCTTCGTGAAGGAAGGAATTCAAGAGAAAAAACAAAATTTGTGCTGACAGTTTATGGGCAAGTGGTGTAGCTCCCTAGTGCTTTGCAGCTATTGGAGGTTTAGTAGTGTCTGCTGCAATTCACTTTTTAGTGCTATAAATGCTTTTAACAAATGCTTCTTTCAGTAAGGGCTGCAAAGGGATCTGCTGAATTGAAACTAGATGGCCATTAAGTACTCACTACAAAGAGCTTAAGGGTCTCCTGTTGGAGCAGGTAAAGCAATAAAAAAAAGCAAAGAGAATCAGTCTGTACTGGCGTATTGGAGCGCATAAAGCAAACCTTCACTGGTTTACTTTATTTATAACAAACTGGGAGATCACAGTGAGCACCATTCCCTTCTGGCCTTTCTGAAAATGTGCAGGTGGGTTGGCATCACTATCAGATGTCAGTATTGCTTCAGGAGAAGTGTAAGCTCTTCCTTTCTTCCTTAGTCTTTTGGCTTATCCCTTCTTTATGTTCTTTCTCCAGCCAGCTTTTTTTCCATGCTTCTGGTTTTCCCAGGTTCATAGCTGTTCTGCTATTCAAATTGCTTTCCAAACACTATACTGGTGACATTGTTGATATGTCCCCATAAACCCTGCACTGGCCTCTGTGGCCCATAATGACCTTGGCTACCATGGTGCTCCCCTACTGTCCTCCCTGAAACAACTGAGATGCTCTTTATGCTTCTAGCCTCAGTGGGCCACAAAAAACTATGAGTGGTGTTCCACATAATCTTTTAGCCCTGCCTTGTTCTCTTAACAGAATGAAGAGCGCCTTAGTAGATAAATCTCTCTCCTCCTCAATCAACTTCTTTTGAACAGAAGGAGGGGCTGCAGCACAGTTTTTTTCTATTTATCTCAGAACTGTTAGTGCCTTTATGTTGTTTCTTGTTATCTAGTTACCAAAATTGTTTATGAGTTGATGTTCTTCTCTCCTTCTGGAATGTTAATACAAGGATTTAAATTTCTTCCCTGCTTCTCCTCTACATTTTGGCTATTGTTTTGATCAAAGACTCTCCATGGAGAAAAAAGAACTTCATTTGGTGATCCAGTTTTAGAAAATCCGGTACTCAAGAGTTTTCACTTGTTTTCTTTTTATTTAATGAGATCTTAGTAGAAAGCTTTTTTGATACCGTCCTTGTGAACTCACATATACATTTTTTCTCTTTTGTTCATTTTGTGTGTGTTGGATTATTTTTTGGCTGCAAAACCAGAATGGCTGTAGAAACCTAAATCTCCTGTTATTAAAATTGCTGCCATCAGCTGAGGGGAATTATTTGTTGTATTTTCACAAGGTTTTTGTTTTGTTTTGTTTTTTTTTCTGAGAAAATATGAAGATGTTGTGTCAGTCTTGTGTGTAGATGGAATAATGCCTGTTTTAATTTGAAAGCAGCCTTACATCAAAATAACATGGTGCTGGAGAGGTTTCTTTGAAATCAAGCTGTGATTTTCATTACTTTAGATATTTCTGTAGACTTCTAAGTTCTGAAAATGAAATATCACTCTCATATTTCAATGCATAAGAGCACACCTGTAAACTCCTGTTCTGGGTTATGTTCCTTTCTCTGCAGTTAATAATTGATATTGACAGCAGACAATGAAGTACACAATTCAACTGAATCTGTTGATTTGCCCACAGGGAGGTCTGCTGCCTCCCTGGGGCTCAGGTTAAAGATATAAAAAGGAAGCTCCCTCCTCTGGTGCAGTCCTCTGATTATTATCCCTTGCTGGTTATCCAGGCAGTAATGATGAGGTTGCAGAGAGAAGTCCGGGGGCAGTTAAGAGGACTTTTAAAGCATTGGGGCAACTAGTTGAAGGCTCGGATGCACAGGTGGTGTTCTCAGCAATCCCTCAAGTAGTAGGGAAAAACTCAGAAAGAGGGTGGAAAACATGTCTGATTAACACATGGCTCGGAGACTGGTGCCACTGTTGGAATTTGGGGTTCTTTGATCACGGGGAAGTTTATATGGCTTCTGGTCTGCTGGTGGCAGGTGAAGTGCACCTATCTCAAAGGGGAAAAAGGATCTTTGCACAGGAGTTGGCAGGGCTAGTTGAAAGGGCTTTAAACTAGGCTCGAAAGAGGAAGGGCATAAAACCAGACTTACTAGAGATGAGCCTGGGGACAGCCTTCAGTCTGCCATCCCACTTGAGGTGGATGGTGGTGGTATGTGTGACAACGCACACGCCGGGCTTGCTGTTGGGTTGGTGGCCACAGAGGTGGCTGGGTATGATTGGATGACAAGAATGAAAACGAAAAACTTAACTCCCTCTTTGAAATGCTTATAGGCCAAGGCACAGAGCATGGGGAACAAGCAGGAGGAGTTAGAGATATATGTTGGGATGCATGACTATGATGTAATTGCAATCACTGAGATGTGGTGGGACAGCTCCCATGACTGGAATGCTGTTATAGATGGCTATGTACTATTCAGGAAAGATAGACCAACAACGTGAGGTGGTGGTGTTGCTCTTTATGTGCAAAAGCAACTGAAATGTATTAGGTTCTATCCGGGGGAGGTAGAACAGGTTGAAAGCTTGCAGGTAAGAATTAAGGGACATGGAGAGGGGAGTGAAACTGTTCTGGTTGTCTACTACAGACCACCAAACCAAGAAGATGTTGACGAGGCCTTCTCCAGTCAACTGAAGGTAGACTCTAGCACACTCTCCCTGGTAGCCATGGATGACTTCAATCACCCTGGTATTTGCTGGAAAGCCCACACAGCCAGGCATACCCAGTCCAGAAGGCTCTTGCAGTGTATAGATGATAACTTCCTGATGCAGGTAGTGGAGGAACCAAGAAGGCGAGGTGTACTGCTGGACCTTGTATTAACTAATAAGGAAAGACTGGTTGGGGACATTAAGATTGGGAACAGCCTTGGCAACAGCGATCATGACATGGTAGAGTTTAGTATTATATAAGGTGGAAGCAGAGCAGTAAGTAGGATTACAACCCTGGACTTCTGCAGGGCTAACTTTGAACTCTTCAAAGATCTACTTGCAGGAAT
>JANHFX010016445.1:0-24821 GCA_027560015.1 Chloroceryle amazona
GGAGGTTCACCTGGGCCCCCCTCTCCAGCTTGTCCAGGTCCCTCTGGATGACATCCCATCCCTCTGGTGCATCGACAACACCACTCAGCTTGGTGTCATCCATGAACTTGCTGATGGTGCACTCGATCCCGCTGTCTATGTCACTGATGAAAATGTTAAACAAGACAGGCCCCAGTACGCACCCCTGAGGGACACCACTTGTCACTGCTCTCCATATGGACTTCGAGCCATTGACCACTACCCTCTGGATGTGGCCATCCAGGCTATTCCTTATCCACTGAACAGTCCACCCATCAAATCTGTATCTCTCCAATTTGGTGAGTAGGATGTTGTGGGGGGCTGTGTCAAAGGCCTTGCAGAATTCCAGATAGAAGTCCAGATATTAGTGAGCATTAGACCATATTTTTGGGATCTACATGGATAATTTTTCTGTTCTACACAATAGGACATTGTCCAGTTTAAATTCTGATGTCTCAGCTGGTGAGATGTGCATGTACTTCTTTGAAGAAGCTACCATCCGATGTTCAGGTAGATAACACAATTTTTTTTTCTGTGGTGTTTTTTGTTTGTTTTGTTTTGTTTCATTTTGTTTTTGTTTGTTTGTTTGGGGTTTTTTTGAGTGATTAACTTCTCCCATGAAACATTTTGTATACTTTTATCTACTCATAACACAATTTAATAAACCTATTTGGTATATATAAAGCCATATTCTTATATAGCTGACAAGGAAAATCCTCACTAAAACCTTTTTACGATAACCAGTGTAACATAATTAATTATAAATGAAATTTTCTCCAGTACAAATTCAGAAGTTATTCCTAAAGCCTTAGGTTTGTCACATAGGCACCTACAAAACAGGCAGCAGCTGCTATCTAAAAATGGGTGATTATTGCAACCGAAGTTGCCCAGCACTCCTTCTGACAAAAGTTAAATTACAGGTCTGCATGTCTGTTGGGAATTTAACTACTGCACAAGTAATTCCTAAACTTTAAGGAAAGATCAACCAAAATGTGAACACACTTAGGAAAACCTCTCACGCTGGGGTATCCAAAGGTACCACTTACCCGAAAAGGGGGGTGAGGCTCATTCTGTCCATGGAGACTCA
Source organism: Chloroceryle amazona (assembly GCA_027560015.1). Taxonomy (NCBI): domain Eukaryota; kingdom Metazoa; phylum Chordata; class Aves; order Coraciiformes; family Cerylidae; genus Chloroceryle; species Chloroceryle amazona. Next base: position 1,106 of record JANHFX010016445.1, read on the forward strand.
CTCAATCCATGGAAGTATTCTTAGACAGTGTACTGTATATCCAAGGGGAGTATCTGCCTGCAAAGCCCTCTGGTCTGCAAAGAACCAACTCAACCAGTTCTTTGCTGGGGCTCCGTTTATACCCTAATTGAAGGTGCACTGGGGTCATTCTAATTGGTTGAGGGGGTAAGCTCAGACAAAGCAGGCTAAGGGTCTAGAACCTGAGATGCCATCTTATCACTGTGAGGTGCCGTTGAACTACTGAGGAGCCAAACCACTCTGGCAAGCCCAGTTTTTGTCAGCTTTCTGTTGGGGAGGCTGCATCTGCCACAAGGTGAAAGCAGACCAATTCTTGTGGACTTATGTTGTCTTATTATTTTCTCATGTATCTCAGATTCTCAGCTGCCTTGGTATTATATCAGTGCTTAAACTCAGGGTGTAATTTCAAGCTCAGAACCACTACTTTCACAGAGGCAAAAGTACAGCTAATTAACAAAAGCTTCCCGATGAACAGAAGCACATGCCCTGTCTGACACAGGAACTCAAAGGAATCTGGACATTAGGAGTAACTGCAGATCACTGTGGTTTGCCACTTCCTTCAACAGGAGCCAACTATTTGTACTCCATTCCAGAAGTTGTGGTGACCTTTCAGGCAACCTTATTTTATGGGACTGATGGAATACAGTTGCACACAAATAAAAATTCTTCTGACTTCCAATGTGAGAAATTCTGCATGCAAGTGGAGGCTTCTCAACTGGTTACAGACAAACCATGTCAGACACTGCATGTTATACGGTATAAGACTTTTAACTTTTCATAGGACCATTTAAGTTGGAAAACACATTTAAGATCATTGAGTTCAACATAACACTGCCAAGTCCACAAATAAACCATGTCCCTAAGTTCCTCATCTATACATCTTTTAAATACCTCCAAGGGTGGTGACTCAGTCAATTGAGTAAGCAGCAGAGTAATTGTCAGCCTGTTGACAATCATTTCAGTGAAGAAGTATTGCCTAATTTCCTAAGTCTCCTCTGGTGCAACCTGAGGCTGTTTCCTCTTGTCTTATCACTTGGGCAAAGAGACTAACCCCCACCTGGGTACAACATCTTTTCAGGGAGTTGTAAAGAGCAAGAAAGTCTCCCCTGAGCCTCCCTTTTTCCAGGCTAAACAAACCCAGTTCTTTCAGCCTCTCCTCATAAGAATTGTTCTCTAAACCTTTCACCAGCTTTGTTTTCCTTCTTCGGATATGCTCCAGCACCTCAATGTCTTTCTTGGAATGAGGGCCCCAAAACTAAGTATTTGAAGTGCAACCTCACCAATGCTGAGGATATGATCCCTACTTCTTTTTCCTTTCTAAAATCCAAGTCAGAATCATGTTTCCAAATATTCGATCACTATTACTGCTCATTGATGAATTCTATTTGGTTTGTTCATTGGCATCTTTTGACAATGTTTTCCACAAATGAATTCAATCTTCCTCATGAAACTGTAACAGGAACACTGGCATTTTTCATTACCCTTCCCATCCATAACAGGATGCAAATTATCTTTTAAATGGAATTGTTTCTCTTCTGCCACATGAAACATGTGTCCTATTAACTGTACATTGAAATTTTTGGGGTATTTTCAACATTATTCCTTTCCATGTTTCTGCTCCTACTTGTTTGCATTTCATGTTACAGTCTCTTCAGTATAGCAGCATGCATCTTACAAAGTGAATAATTCTACTGTTCTTCTGGCCATTTTGCTAGCTTTCCCAATGCCTCTGTTTTATATGTTAGTTTTCATTGATGTTTCATACATTTCTGAGTCATTAATAAAGATGTATGCTAAAACATCACATAATATTGATTTTTGCAGTGATTTGCTTGAAATATTTCCAACCTTATTCCTTGACAGTTCATGTTTTTTCTTGTTTACTTGTCAAGAAATCATTTTTCTTCCTTTCTATTTATATAAGTAACTTCTATGTTACAGTAAGGCCAGTATGCTAAAGCCAAGGATATCTAATTCATTCTTCCCAGCAGATGTTCTTAATTTAGTAGCCATAAGAACAGATCTCCATTAGAATAAAGTGGCATAAGCTGTAGGTTGGTCTATCTGAGTGGTGTAAAAACTACTTTAAACTGGGATGCAAACACCACCAGAATACTTTGACATTCTCTCCCTGTCTCCACGTCCAGAGATACCTTCACCCTTACCAACGTAATGGACTCCAAGTAAGTTCAGTTTGGGGGTTTTTGTTATAATCGTCTGAATTCGACCAACAAAAGTGTCTGAATAACCTACAGTAATATTCCTGAAGTCTAACAGTGAATTATGTAAATAATTTTGAAGCAAAAAACCTACTGGGTGGGTAACATACAACTTAACAGACACTGTATATTTAGCACCCTCTGTTTGGCTATTCCTGTAACATATCTAAAAAGAACTTTGATAAATTAGAACTTCTCCAGGGTGTAGATTTTGTCAGACCTTCACATTAAACCACATAAATCTCCATAAAAACAATTTCACTTGTTCTGTAGAATGTGATATTAACTAACTCCAACAAATGTCAGCATTTCCTGTATCTAATTGGGTTTTGAAAGCTAGGATACTAATTACCTCTTAATAACCAGTAGGTTTTTATATTTTAAAAATAAATTATTATTTTTTTTAGTATTAAAGTTTGCTTTTTTCTTCTGTTCTGAACTATCTAGGTTGGATTCAGCACTGGGTTTGTTGGTCCTTGAAGAGGTGGCCAGAATAAACTTGTACTCCTTGAAGATTTTAATGGACCTAGTGAGAGATTTTATTTCCACCTGAGTGTGTCTTCAGAAGCAGATAAAAACAGTGCTAATTCATATGGAGGAGGAGGTGTGGTTTTTGGAATCTTAAAGTGAACAGAAGCAGAGCATTTATTCTTTCTGCTGTGTAAAATCAAAGGTCATGCTGACTTTAGTACTTTGAGATGAAGGGCAAAATAAACAGTCTATTTATTACAACAGATTAAACATCTGAGTAATAATTCTGCATTTAAAAAAAAAAGGAATGACAGAATGGTTATTTCCTCTACTAAGTTACTTTCTCCAGTTACTGTGGGGACTTAACATGAATAAATGTGACATTAAATTTTTGCACAGTATTCAGGTCCCACTATGTAATAAAAAAAAGGGCCAATAGTTTCCTCAGTTTCATTAGGAGAAGCCTGGGTTGCCAACAGGTTGAGGTAGGTGATCCTTCTCCTTTGTTCAGCTCAGCTAAGGTCACACCTGGAATACTGTGACCAGTGCTGTGCTCTCTTGTACAAGACAGATGTGTAGAGAGAGGAGGACTGGAATTTCCAAAGAAGGCCATACAGATGTTAAGGAATTTGAGCATCTCCCCTGGGAGGAAAGGCTGAGAAAACTGGGACTGTTCAGCCTGGACAATAAAACACTCTGGGGGGACCTTATCAATATATATAAATCCTGCAGGGAGGTGTTTATACCTTAAAGAGGACAAAGCCAGGCTCTTTTCAGTGGTGACAGGACCAGAGGTGATGGGCTCACACTGAAACACAGGAGATTCCCTCTTAACATCAAGAAATACTTTTTTACTGCATTGATGACTGAGCACTAGCACAGGTTGCCTAGAGAGGGAAGTCTCTCTCCTTGAAGATATCAAGAAAACATCTGGGCGTGGTTCCAGGGAACCAGCTCTATATGGTCCTGCTGGAGTAGTGTGGCTGGAATAGATGACTTGGAGTGATCCTTCCCATCCTCAATCATCTTGTCATTCTGTGCTTCTGTCACAATATAATTAGAATTTTAGATAGCTGAGTTTTGGTTTGGTTTTTTTTTTTTTTTTTTTTTTTTTTTTTTTTTTTTTTTTTTTGGTTTTTTTTTGGTTTTTTTTTTTTTTTTTTTTCTGGCAGCCTTAATAATGTAAAAGGTTTTCTAGATGTTTGATCAAAGCTTCATATTCCTTCTAACAGGAAAAGAAGTAGTTTATGGAAAATCTGTCATCCTCACTCTGGGAAACAGGCTGTTTGTATACATCTGTATTGCAAGCTATTTGTTTAAGTATTATTACCTCAGAGCTATAAAAAAAATGTCTGTCTTTGAATTCTGTGATTGTACAAAATCACAAAAGTATCCTGGAGAACTAAGAGGAGCAAGTTTTTTGAGCTTCTGTAATAATACCATCCAACTGAGTGTAAGTACCCAATATGTCAAAACCCCATTTCTGCAACATCTACACATATGGTAACGTTACAAAGCAGAGTGAGAAGAAATCTAGCATTTTGTGCGTTGCATTCAATTTCCAGAGCATTCAGAGATTTTTTTTTACAAAAGTCCAGAAATATTGGAGCTTCTATTTAGGTTATGCTCACTAAAACTTATAAATAATGTAATTTGTTTTTTAATGGCAATTTTAAAGCCCAGTTTGTATTTTCAGATTTAATCTGAGTAAGAATACCTTCCAAGCCACAGACTGGACCTTTTTTTTTCTAGATTGTAATATAGGAACCCTTTGACAGACAGAGAAATGATGGAAGTTATGCACTCAATTATTTTTTGGAAATGGGAGAATAATTCTGACTATTTGAAGTTACTTATTTTTCCTATTCCGAGTGCCATTTGCCAGCACTAACTGTTTTTGATATAGCTAAGAAAATACAGTTAAGCAGTAGATTGATATTTATTTATTTACTTAAGCATTTTAACATTGAAATTATCTGGCTGTTCTTTTAAACTATAGTTCTATCATGGTAGTAAAGAAAGTTTTATCACGGCAGTATGCAGAAAGCATAGGGGCAGTTATATACAGATTTATTTTCCAAGAAACAGTCACTGTATTCAAAAAATAGCTGAAGTAGCTTTCAAGGACAGGTTGAATTGCGTGAGAAGAAAGCTCTTCATATGTTACTGCTTAGTTCAGTTGCTAAAGGAACTTCAGAACCAAGCACGGACACATAAGGGTCTTCTCCAACACCTGATGAAGCCAATTAGAAGACTTTATCAGTTCTGTGGATTATAGAACCACGTGTAATCGTTTCCCAAATACTTACTACCACTTCATTATGCATCCATTTTACAGTGTCTGTTTTGTCTCAGCAAATGTTGAATTGTTTAAATGCTCAAAAAAACTAGGAAGAAAAAGGGAGCAATATGTAAAGAGAACAAGGTACAATAATTATACTGTAGTTTTTCATTACTAAACCGAAAGATGAGGAGCCTGATTACTACAACCTATTGGCATGCTTCTTGCTTTTAATTTTAGTTATCACCTTTTGATTACAGTTTTATAAACCCTGGAATTATTCTCATTCACATAGTATACAATCTACTCATGTGAATAATGGTAATTCACAGTGTGGAAAAGTGAACTGCAATTGTCTCATAGTGACAATTTAAGGACAGTTTAATTGCAGTTAGCTCATACATTGCAGGCCAGAATGAAGTTGATTATGAATGAAAACCAGAAAAATAAAAATTCCTTTCTGCATAACTTACTTATTTCACGCTAGTTAGCCTTTTTTCAGTTTTACTTGATCTACATTGAAAGGATGGCTAAAGGTCTGAAAATGAATTAATCCTTACTAGAAGAGTCTGTATTTTAGATACTTTTTAGTAGAAAGAACCTAGATATACAAACCTTAAAGACATACAATACCCAAAAACAATAACTAAAATTCCTGCTTATTTTGCAAAGGTTATGTATACTTGTCAGTAGAGGTCTGCCAGAGTACAAGAAAAAAAATATTTAAAAGGTCATCACTTCCATACACTTAATTTGAGAACATTATGTGTGGTGCTAATATACATGATTTTTAAGCCACTTACTCCATATCCTTACTACTCTCTTCCAATTTAAGCCTGCTTTTTGAGGAGTAAATCTACCCTATTGGAATTGTGCCTACTGAATGTTTTATTGTAATTCTTGTTACTCAGCCGTTTGTATCTTACTGTTTTTGCAGCTATTCTTGCCTTTTTTTTCCTTCTTCCTAAATATTGTGAGCTCTTTCATTATGACATACAGGTTGCCCTCTGTCCTTGTATTCTTGACTGATTCATGATTACTGACCAGAATCAAACCTAGAAAATACCCAGTCACAATTGTCATCTTCTGATAAAGTTGTGCTGTTTGTAAGAGTATCTGGTACGCTAAGAAAGGCTCATGGATGCTATAAAATTACCATATTCTTCTATTGGTGAAAAGTTTTAGGTTATACTCCTTCAACAGAAAATATTTTCAAAATTATCTGCATAACTTCAGGTAGAATAGGTTAATCCAAAAGTTTAGAACATAATTTTTATTTCCTCTAAGACTCCTTTCTTCAGGGGTTTCAAGAATCATCCTCCTCTTTTGTCTGTCAGATATTCTTCAGGGAAAGAAAAGCTACTATTAACCTTACTATTTCTCTAAAGGTTCTCTGTCTCCTAAACTGCTTCCCAGACATCAATGTCAGTGACATCTGTCATAAAGGAGTGTATGTACTGTTCCTTTTAGAACCTTATTTCTAACAAGATGCACTAAGTGTGTCAGGCTTAAGAAAACATTATAAAAATCAACTTTATAACAACACACTTGACCTGGATGTATGAATTTGCTGTTCTTTCTTTTTAAGAAAGAAAAAATGCCATTTAAATTTATGCTGCCAAAAGGGGAAGGTAAGAAAAACTTGCTAAAATCTGTCTTTCTCCAATGCCATAATATTATACCGTGGTCTATTGTCACAAGGATTTCATTCTACTTTCCTGTGTGCTTTTTTTTCCAACCACATCACACAGCTAAGATTGAGGAAATAGCCCAAATAAATGAGGTTTGAAGTTGCAAACAGCCACAGTAAAAGTGATGGAGATCACCTGGATGGGTAAACAGTTCAATGAAAACAGAAGGGAGAGTGCAGAGGTCTAAGTGGGTTTATTTATTAATTATAGCAAAATCACATCTGGGTCTTGGCTATTTCTGAAATATTTCTACCAAAATGCAGAAAATGAAGGCTATAGGTGCAGTGAATCAATTGTTATGTATCTCAGGTTGAAGCATGACTGTAGAGTATGAGTGAGCAGCTTAAACATGATTTGGAGCTTCAAATTTCTGCAACCTCAAAATATTCCAGTAAATCAAAACCAAAGGTAAGAGGTATGGTTCTAAAAAAATATAACAATCTAAGAGGAAGTGATAAGGAAAGATTAAACAGTTTTAACTGATTGTGTCCATTAAAATACATAAGACTTCCCACATATAATTTTGCTACAACAGTTCTTGAAGTTGTTTCCTATCAGTTGAGCTGTAATAAGTAAGTGTGTGCACACTCCTGGCCTGTCCATTTGCAAGAAAATGTGATGGAGTTTAAATCGGAATGAAAAGCACCTGCAGTCAGTTTACATGTCGGCCATAATGAATGATAACACAGGGAGATAATCAGAACAAATATAATAATAAATATAATAACAAGTTTCAGATTCAAAAGACAGATTCATGTCCCCTTCCCACAACTGGAGCGTAAAATGCTGCCATTGGACAGTAATGATGAATGAGTCCACCTACCCTGATGGGGTAATAAATGACCCCTAATGGGGTAATAAATGATGTCTCAGGCCACCTACCCTGGAACAGGCACATGGTCTTATTTAAACAAGAACTTGTTCAAATGCAAAGAGAAGGATATTACTGTTGTAGATATGTAGTGGCTATCATAAGGATGGAGATATCAAAGCTAGAAACGAGATAACTAGAGATTTTAAGCATTTTCCCTGGACTAGAATAGATTGAAAATAATTGCTTGTATGCCACAGTGTCATGAGTTTGTAGACCACCTAGCACAGTGTTGGTGTTGGTATGCATTAGGAAATACTTGAGAAATATCTGTGAGGCTTTTCTGTAATTAAGGAATAATGAAGTGAGCTCACTGGACCAGCTGTACTCCAGGCTCCACCCAGCTTTGGCCCTAGTAACTCATGATACTGAGGGCTTTCAAGGCAGCCTTCCACACCAGACCTCATGGAAAACATTCAGCTTCACAACAATGTTGAACAACTTCCAGACAGGGAGTGTGTGCAGCCCTGGGTGCATATCAGTATCAGATGAAAACACACTCTGAAGGTGTCAGTGTCCATATGAGAAGGATCCAAGATACGTCATGAAAGGAAAAGGTATGTGGGAAAGCCTAGCCTTTTGAAAGCTTGCATACTTCTCAGCAGAAATTAACATCCTGATTTTAAAGAACTTCTTCAGCCTGATTTTGGTAATGTGCTTTGAGGAAATATAAAGAGCAATGAATACTTAGACATTGTCACATGATTTATTTTCAAAAATGATATATTCACAAAGGCACCCTATTTGTAATGACTTTGGGGTATTTAGTATTGAGTAAGAGAACAGTGGCACAGGTTGAATTCCAATTACTTCTGTGTTTTTCATTTTCTTTCAAACTAACAATACAATGTATTGCCATCTGTCTTTATAAATGGATTGGGGGAGTGAATTAGCTGTGTGACATTTGCTCGTGATAGGTTCTTTTCAAAAATATTCTTCAAGAAGCCTGTAGCTGAGTTTAAATCAACAAGAGAAGAGCCATATGGTTCTCATATTAAATCATCAATGGCTTTTGCAAGGATTTGTGACTCCTGGAACATAGTTGGCTGAAAGTTTCTATGATTTTTAATCATGCTAGTGATCATATTCAGATTTATAGGTTTTCTGTCATGCTTTTAATATATTGCTGTTCACTGAGAAAAGATGCTAAGAGAAACAGTGTGAAACATTTTTTTTCTTTATGAAAATGTATAATGATGATCTTAATGAAGATATTAAACTTTGTAAAGTCATTGAATTCTATTATATCTTGTTAATATATAGAGTGACACAAGCTCTATTTTTATATATCCTTTTATCCGTAGATGTAATTTGATGCATTTTTCTCTCAAAGCAGCACAAACTTTCTAAACCAAAAAACCAAACCTTTTCTAGGTTCATAACAGGGTATAAATAGATTCCCAGAAAACACAAATTGCAGTTAGTAAAACAGCAAAAGAAATGCATGGAGATTCAGTGTCATTATCAGACTAAAGTTGGCAATTTAGAAAGTCAGCCTCTCTGCCATCATTCCTCCTTTACTGACCCTCCCTACCCATCCCACCTCCACGTAGCAACTTTGAAAGATGCATTTAGTCCAGAAACCTCACTGATCAGTTTAAGAAAACTATTAAATGGGGCCACCAGTTTCCATGCATTTTGAGATTGAACATAGTTTCCTTCCAGGAATTTGAAACCTTCACAGAATTGATCTAAATGTTAATAGAGTGTGTATCTCCTAATTTTTTGTTCAAATGCCCCCTCAGATTCTGTACTTCTGTGTGCTAGCATTTAATTTTCTTAGGTTGTCCCTCAAGTCACATATGATCACAAAGTGCTGGGTAATAGAGATGTTTCTTAGAAACTGATAGCTTTCAGCTGGAACAAAATACTCTTACCTTATGTAGAGCACTCTGAATAGAAATACATACACAATACTGCTCAGTCCTGAAAATATTAAGCTAAGAAAGCCAGAAACTGTTTGTTGCACTTAGCCAGAATGTTTCAGTAAAACTGTTTACACACATGAGGTTTTTTTCTTAAAATTTAATTTTTCTCTTGCATGGAGAGACTTTTGCTGGGCCTATGTGGAAAAGATTGTGTATGCAATTTTTATTTCCACTAGCTTTAAGCGATGTATGTTTTATATTTAAATAAGGTGTCTGTGGTAAAAGTTCCCCTAAATTGTTACAAGAACCAATAACTTACTCTGAATATTTCATATGCACAAACACCCAAAATCCTCTAGACTTCTTAAGTCAAATGTGATTATACAGTGGCCTTCACCAACAGCTGTCTAATCCAGTCATCCAGAGGTGTTATGTTCCCTCTTATGAATCACTAAGTCAGACACAGTCAGGGTGCTTTTAATAGCAGCTGATAATTCTGAGCATCTTCCAGAAGACTTTTTAGCATAGTGAATACTTGGGCTGTTAGATGACTAATAGTTGCATGTTCATGTGCAAAATATTCTCTTCTGTAGTTTGAAGGGAACCTTAAAAAAAGCCACTAGTTACTGTTTTGTAAGGAAACATTAGAAGGCATTTAAGGATGACTGTGCTACTTAACCTTTTTTAATGCTTTTGATATATGGAGTACTCTTAAAATTCACATGATTTCCTTCTGTTGCAATCAAAAGAAGGGAATTGCTTGCTTTCTTCATAACAGCTGAAGAACAGTTAACTGATATAATTTCAGAATAAATCTGTGATCTTAAAACCTGAGACTGATTTCCATTAACAACAGGCACATATGTAGACTAACCTCCCTCTGAGCCTTCCCTCCTCTGCTCCACACATGCATAACACAGTTTTCCTGGACAAACTCATTTTTGATAGCATATGCCAACAAAATCAATGAACTGAGAGATTCTTCTGTTTCAGAATTAAATATCCCCTGTAGGATGTCTCAAATCACTAAGCCAAATTTTTTTTCAACTCTGCCCACAAAGATCTGAAAGTACATTTTACTGGTATTGTAAAAAAATCATTTAATAGAAGTTTTCTATTTCTTTGTTCCTCCCCAAAACATTTTTCAGCTGGTAGCAAAATTGCTGCACGTTTCATGCAGCAAAATGTAATTATTTGCAGGTGATGAGCTATTCTGGGTTACTCACTGTGGACTAGTTTCCAGTTTAGCTATAATCTGCAATGAACTCTGTGGGGATGTGAGTTGAGAAGGATTACATTGTGCAGTATATAAAGCCTTATGGGAAGAGAACCGTGGGGAAAAGGACAGCAGAGTCCTCTGTGCTGTAATAGTAGCTGATGTATGCTCACAGCTGAGGAGATCACCCCTTTAGTTAGCGGTATACATGCATTTAGCCTGTTCTGATTATTGTTAAAACATAGGAATTTATTATTTTGTGTTGGTGTAAAATGATTACAGTTTAGGTGACCTGTTTTAGATTTCCTTTGTAGGAGAGACTACTACAGATTTTAAATCCTCAGAGAATCCAGTTGTATTTATAACAGAGGAATGTATTATTAAAAAAAACCTGTATATAATTCCAAACAGATGTTAACCTAATAAATTTTTAAAACGTGATCTGTACAGCTTTCTTTGGGGAATTTCCCCAGGCCTTTGGTATACTTGTTTCCTTAACACCTAGCACCTAACCTAAATTTTCCTGAAATGTAAAATCATTATTTCTTATCACATCCACCATAAGGTAGGGAAAACAATTTCTCCCCTGCTTATCTAGGTTAAAGAACAGCAGCTTATTTAAGACTTTCTCACACGGTGTTTTTTTAAGTATCTCTGATAATTCCTTCCACTTTTCATGAAGCATTTTGCAATTGGCCCAATTTTTCTTTAAGAGTAGTTGCCTGGATCTGGACACAAGACTATCTATGCCTTACTGGCACTAGGTAAAGGACAAGAATAATAATTCATATGCCCTTTCACAACAGAAGTGAAGACAGGAAAAAGTCTTATACCCTGTCTTACAAGTGGGGAGTAGAAGCCCACAGAGACCAGTTATGTGGCCTGGGCAAGGCACAAAGGAAAGTTTTGGGAAAATCAGGAAATTAACACAGGTTTTTGAGTTCCAGTGAAATGCTTAAGTCACAGACCATTATTTTTCCCAAAGATTAAGCAGTAAATGAAGGCTGAGAAATATTATAAAAGTAAATGTTTAAAAGGGAAATTTCTTGGTATTAGGCATGAGGCCCATGTCTTGATAACCTTTGCCAATGCACAGTTGGGATTTATTCTTCAGTGGATTATAAGAAATACTTTCTGAGTTTCTTCATGAAAATAAAATTGTACAGGGGAACATTGTATGTCTGTTACACTTCACAGTTCCATGGTTAGGTTACTGACCCAAGATGTCAGGCTTAACTCTCTGCCTCACTGTTTTTCTTTCTGAAAAATTTCAAATTAAGTAGAGGAAGAATTTGACCTCAGGTCTACTATGTCACAGGGTAGCTATAAAGAAAGTCTCCTCAAAAAAACATTTAACATGAACTGATATATTTCAGCTTAAGAAAATTGTATGTTTCAGCAAAATTTATGTAATGATCAGCTCAAATTGTAAACAGAATCAATAATTATGTTAAAGTAAAAGACTAACATCTGAATGGATAGAATCAATGGAGCTACATGTATTGATGTAAGAGTAAGTATGGGATAAAAAACACCCGATTTACCTTCATGTGGAAGGAAGCACTCCTTTATTTTTCATTTGCATTTCCTCTACTGGTGTCTGTCATCACTTTGCAAAAAAGTAAAGAGAATACTGGAGCACTGGATATCTAAGTGAAACAGGTGTAATTTTAAGGTCCTCTTTTTTTTCTTTCAGCTATAGGAAGCAGCAAAACATGGACTGGCTGATGTTAAAAAGTCTCTCTCTTAAAAGGTGACTTTGAATACTTAGAGAGAGGGAGACTCCACTACCTGCCTGGGCACCCTGTGCCAGTGCTTGGCCACCCTCGCAGTGAAAAAGTATTTGATGATGTTCAGATAGAGCCTCTGTGCATGTCATGCTCAATGCATCTTGTCTTATCACTGGGAAGCACTGAGAAGAGCCTGGATCCATTTCCTGTACACTCTTCCATCAGATATTTGCACAAATTGATGAGGTCTCATGTGAACCTTCTCTTCTCCTGGATGAACAGTTCCATCTCTCTCAGCCTTTCCTCTTATGAAAGATGCTTCCATCCCTTAATTATCTTTGTGGTCCTTCATTCGACTCTCCAGTAAGTCCATGTCTCACTTGTACTGAGGAGCCCAGAGCAGGACACAGTACTCATGTGATCATACTGCAGGTATTTCAAATATATCTCTATATTACAGAGGCTTGGATTCAGCAAAGTATATGAAATGAAACAACATTCAGATTTCTGCATCTCAGCCAAACAGTTTTCTTCTACTTGTGGGGCAAAGCCAATTCCTTGAACTAACTGTTTTGATTCAATGAGGTATGCAAATTGGCAATCTGACTGGGTGTGGAGAAGGTAAAAGCTTCCGTAAATGCTTCTGTCACAACACTGCAGTTAACTTAATGGGAATACATTAAGACCAAAGGACATATATTTGGACATCATTCACAGAATAATAATAATTGAACAGAAAACATATATAGTGATAGGTGGAGGCTACAGACAGCTAACTTCTCCCCTCTTTCCACAAAAGAAGAAACCGAAGGAATATATTGCTAAGAACTGATTTCCCACTCCCAGAGGTGTGTTTTTTTGTGGTTTTTTGTTTGTTTGTTTGTTTGTTTTTGTTTTTTTATGTTCTTTAAATGGCATGAATCTATTGAGTGAAATGAGATGAGTTACAGTTAAGGAAAATAAACTTGCTGAAAGCACTACCAGTAGAGACAATAGATTAACAGATAGATTAAATGCACTGCCCATTCCTATTTCCTTAGAAAATTAGATAAGAATGTCTGATCTATCTAACCAAGATATAGCACAGAGAGAATTCAACTCATTAATAGCCTAGACTATAGGAAGAAATTTATCTTCCATTTGTGTTCTTAGATACTTACTTCCCTTTGTACAACAGAACTACTTTGCCCCTTTAGAAATGAGTATGTGTAGTGACTAGAAGAACTGTAAATGAAAAGAACAAATCCTCCCCAGCTACTCTGACCATCCAGCTCATTTCCTGACAGCCTGTAGCCTGTAAGAGGAGAACAGGGGAAACACAGAGCATATTTCTCATATATCCTTCTCCCTTGTGACAGTCACTGTCTTAAGGACCTCTTGAGCAGACATCCAGATGATGGTGTTTAATGGAGCTTTCCTCTGTAAATTTGTCTAATTCATTTCTGAGACCATTTACACTGCTGACCTCCACAACACTCTACAGCACTAAGGTCCATAATTTATGCATTAAGTGCTAAAGTATTTCCATTGAGTGTTTTAAACTTCATGATTGATTGGGTGACCCTTACCTCCCGTACTATAAGAAATAGTGAATAATTACATCTTATTCACCTTCTCCAAGCTATTCAAGATTTTATAGACCCCTGTCATATATCTTGTTGCCTTCTATCCATGTTGAAGTCTCCTAGTCCAGGGAGTCCCCTCATACAAATGCTGTTCCAGTCACCTACTGATTTGGGCTTTTTGTTTTTATTGGATTTTTTTTTTTTGACAGTTGTTTCGGTTTTTTTTGGTAGGCTTTGTAGCCTTATCACAGCTTTCTGATTCTGAAATGAGAGTTACCAGAGCGATACTAAGTATTCAGGATGTAGGCACATGCTTATTGTAGCATAGTGATGCTTTCCACTTTCTTCTTTGTTCTTTTCCTGTTAAAAATTCTTTTCCTGTATAAATGTATCTTCTTCCAGGGCATTGATAGATATGTTTCACCAGGCTTGTTGCAAAATAGTAAAAAAATAATTAATAAAACAATGGGATTCCTATTGCCAGTCAGCATTGCTGCACACCTGTAAAACAGATTGTAGTAGGAGCTTTAAAATTTCTGTCACGATATGCAGTGGAGTTGCTTTTCAAATTGTGGCAGATACAGCTTTGCCACACTGTGAAAAATGAAAAAAATATGTTAACATCATTGTTATTAAGCCTGTCACTATAAGCTTCTCCAAATAGGTCCATCAGGTACATTACACAGGCATCCAACAGGGCAAAGATGGAGGAAATAGAGGATTAGTTTACATTACAGAAAGGCATCTCTTTAGATACAGAGTAGCAGTTTCTTACTCTGTAGAGGCCTCCAACATTTTCTATGTTTCTCATACTTTATGTGCAACTCATATACTTTAGAAATATCTCATCAGAACAGTTTTTCTATTGAAAATGCATTTTCCGTGCAAATCTCAATGATGTGCAGGAATATTTTGAATCTGCAAGAAATGTTAAACAAGTAATTTAGAAAATAAAAGTAAAAACATTATTATGCTTTATTTCAAATACAATTAGAATGAGCCTTTTAAAAAAATAGAAACTGTTCAGTTCAATGAAGCAATGCACATTTCCCTTGTCACATTTTCTCATGGATGTGTAGCTCAGATTAATTTTCTTTTCTTTTTCATGGCTTTATCTCCTATCACACAGAAAGGCATGTATTTAATTCCTCTGATATGTTATAATGCTTGGTGACTTGGGAGACAGGGCCCAGCCAGGGAGATTAGGCTATAGAAGAAGATGGGAATATCAGGCTCCCCAAATTACTTTTTATATCTCTAAACTATGACATAGAAAAGATTTGCAAACCCACGCTTCTTGCTTACTGTATGACATCTTGGGAAAGTCACTCCACTCTGCTCTGCCTAAAAAGCAGTACAAGTACAGCAGTAATTTTAAAGAATCAAGTCAGAGGAGCCACTGATTGTTGCATTTAAAGTTCTGACTATTAATGTATTATTAAAAAATGAGCATATTACTAATAGCTCAAAGTCGTAAACAACAATGAACTGGGAGACATCATTCTGGGTGGTTACATGCTGTGAAAGAGAGAACTAGACTGTCCAGCCTGCTTACAGATCTGTAAAGGGCAACTGTATGTATGTATCATACTTGCTGACCTCTATGCTTACTGCTGCAGATCATATTAGGTGTATATGTAGAAGGACCGTTTTGTCCCCTTATTTTACCCCGACTTTTTGTTTTTCTACATGTCCTTTAAAATTAGTGAATTCCATTCTCATTAAAATGCAGTTAGATTCTGACACATAGAAAGTCACTGACATACGGACCCAAAAAGGGAAAAAGCCTGCAGATTTTGCTCCAAACATATTAAAATGATTCAGAATTAATAAAAACACTTTGTATTCAGAGCAACAACATCAGACTGTCCTGAATGGTTTGTTTCAGTTTTGAAAGATGATAGAGAGTGTTCCCTCCTTGTGTTATACATGCCAAGTGTAACAAGTGTACTATTTTTCTTTGAGAATACAATGAGAATATATCTGATGTTGATTCCTGAAATATTATTTCTGTAATGTTTGCCTGCTATCCACTGTAGCAATAATGAATTTGGATTAAGCTGGGACCTAAAAATTTGCACAATGAAAATGCTGAGAACATGGTTATAAAGGCATTGAAGTCAAGCCTGTAGAAGGAAGAGAAACACTGTTTCTACCTACCCATATTGGTGACAAAAGATTTTTCTCTCTGGATGTTTTTTGTATGGCAAAATGGTTACTGAAATCTGGGTACAGCTCCTTCAGGGGACTGGAATTCTTCACAAGTCTTTAACTTTACCTTCATTGAAAGTTGTTGTTTTTCTAATCTGGTTCATAGTCCATTCACTAGAATTCCCTTTTTGATCCATTATGTAGTTTTAATAGTTATCCCACTGGTTTATTGTCTGTTCCCCTCCTGGTTCTGAACTCATTAGTGGTGTCAAAATGACTATGTGGAGACAGATATTAGGCAAGAAACAGAAGATGCAACAAGCATCCCGGTGCTTTCTGAACTGCAGGAAAACTACTTTTTTTGAGATGAGCACTTCCTCCGGCTTACAAGAGAATTTTCAAACCTCAGCATGACAGCTTTTTTTCATATCCTGAAATGAACATGTTATGAAAACATCCAGGCATATAAATAGAATTTAATGCATGAGATCTTATGATATTTTATGATATCTTATGAGATCTTGACTGAAGCTACTCCCAAGGATGATAAAGCTCTTTGGAGTCTTGTTGGGTTTGTCATGACAGATCCCTTAGTAAAAGATAGAGCTTCTAGATCTGGGAATGAGTAGGCACTGCAGAGGAATTAATCCAGTTAGTTAGATGAAGTAGTTGTTAAGCTCTGTTAACAAAGACTTATAGCTTTCTCATGATTAATGACAGTAGAAAATTCTTTTTCAAAGAAAACTCCAGGCTTCTATTTTGTCCTGCTGTTTACCTCTCCAGTCTACCTTCAACTTGTGGTTGTTTTTCTGAAGTGAACTGTTGATGGAAGGAACATTTTTGGTGACACCAGGATCCTCCCTGTGGTAAGGAAATGGGAAGGATGAGAGAAATCTATAAAGGAAAAGAAAAAAAAATAAATCATATCCCTCTCCCTATCATCTATGCAAACTGTTTTTTGTTAAATTCTTCCTTTCTTGCAAGACTGTGCAACTCCTACTTCATCGGCAAGTTCTCATGCATCTGTAGGTCCTCAAAATAGTAGCTTGTGGAAAAATGACACAGAAAAGAATATAAGCCTTCTACAGGCTTGAAACAATATTTAGCTCTATCAACACTAGTCAAAAATCTTAATCTCATTGCTCAGTGCAGAAGTTGTGCTATTGTCAGTGTTCCATCAACACCTTAGAGTAACTCTCAGAGGAAGTAACATCACTCAATGTAATTTTTATCCCCTTAACTACTGATGCTTACTGTATGAAAAAAATTCTCTCACACATCCAGGTTTAAAGAATATGTTACTTGCAAGATGTGTCTCAGAAGGATAGATCACAGAAATTCAAGGCAGAAAAAAAAATCATCATGCCTATTACCACATAGTGATTGCATTTCTCTGAGCATCACAGTTCTTGGTTTGTTTTTTTTTTAGCAGACACATCTCAAATGTAGATGTATGACCAACATGCCAGTATTAACTTATCTGATAAACAATTTATTGTCAGAAGATAGCTGTCAGAACATTTCAAACCACAACCTTAGTAAGCACTTTGCATTGTTCAGATGCAGTGTGCAGAAGCAATTTGTATGCTGAAGTATTGGACTTGATAGAACATTTTACAGATTTTGTTTTTTCTCTCTGAAGAAGTGACAGAGGTAGCAGTGCAAGTGGAGTCCTGGAGAGGATGCACGGTGTGCAGTTTGCAGGTAGGGGGGAGACAGAGGCACTACTGCAACTAATGTTCAACTTTCAGGAGGAAAAGAATCAAACAACCTTGCTATGGCAGTGTTCCATCAATTTCCTTACTGAAATTAAAATGCTCTGAAGACAAAATATGACTTTTATATATGCTTACCATCAAGTTTCAATATTTCAAGAAAATGATCTAAAGTTTTTTCCCTTGTAACATTGCTATTGCAATGGTGCATATTCTGCTGGCCCATGAGAGTCTGCTATGACAATATCACACGTTTCATGAACAAGATGCTCTGTGGATTCATTTCAATCTTTTGCACAGTTGCCTGGGACTGTAGCAATTAGACGACCCCAGCTATCCTTTCTATTCCTGTGTTCCTAATGGGGCTGTTACCACAGACGCTTATGTGCAGTTTCAGTTGTACTCTATACATGCTGTCTCTAGCCTTCTGGGATACATTAATTGCCTTTGATCTAGATTATGCCTTTCCTAAGACATGTGCCTTCTTGCAGGTGCAAGTCTCAAGTAAGCATGGTTTACATGTTGCAAGTTCCTGATATAATGGTAGAAAGTACTTGAAAGTCTGACCTGTACCAGGATTCACTGTGCTATAGTGCTGGGTCATGGAGCTGCCTGTATTGCTTCTACTTTATCTCACAAATTCTGCGATCATGCCAGCAAAACTGCTACAGACATGGGATTAGCAACAAACCTCAAACATTTGGATAGCTGTGAAATACTAGGGAAAAAAAAAAGGTGGAGAAAGAAAAGAGATAAATATGACTACTTAAAAATAAAAGGAAAAGAGCAGAACCCTAAGTGCTGAGACTTTCAGGTGGCCTATCTGTCATCCAGACTGAATAGTGGCCTTAATGTATGAGAGGAAAATAGAAAATTGCCACATACACATAGTCACATAATAAGCAAATGTTAATTGATATGCTTTGTTTGTGATAGCTCCTGGGAGATTTTCAATGAGCAAGGCTTTTCTGTATGGGTAATTCCACAGCATATGCTAGCACATCTAGGAAGAGTCATTGTGTCTAAGTGCTTTCTACCATCTGCTAGGAAAATTGAAATACTGAAATATTTCTTTCTCTTTACCCCAGTGCGTTTATGTATATAACTGTGAATTCTGTCTGGTCTTTTTTAACCAGCAGGGTTAAATGTTATTTTCTTAAAGCTTGGTGGAGTTCTTTACTGTGAGTCTTTGTATTTGGTTAATATGGGGTTAATTTTCCCCATAGCAGCTCTCCTGATGCTGTGCTTTGCATTGATAGCCCATGCTGTGGCTACTGCTGGGCAGGGCTCCCACAGCACCAAGGCTGGTTTTCAACATTCCTTCTGCAGCAGGATGGGGTGGACAAAATCTTGGGAGGGAACATGACTGGGACAGCTGACCCAAACTCACCAAAGGGATATTCCATACCTACCATGTGATATCAGCTTAACAATAAAAGCTAGAAAAAGGAGGGCGGGCATCCACTTGTCCTCTGGAGCAACCACTACATGCACTGATGCACTGGTTCCTGGAAAATGGGCCAGACAGGGCCTGCTGATGGGAAGTGGAGAATAAATCATTGTTTTCTTTTGCTTCAGCATGTGACCTTGCTTTGCTTTTTATTAAACTGCCTTTGTCTTAACCCACAAGTTTCATATTCTTCCCCCTGGCCCATCTCAGAGGAGGAGGGTGCCTGTCCTATTGTTTTTGTGATCTAAAATGTGTTCTTGACTCCAGGTGTTGATTCAAGGGTTCCAAAGCTTCTCCTTGCTCCCCCTGATGACAATAACTCATCCATTAACTGGGGCAATCAGTGGTATTCTGGTCATGCCGTGTTATTCCGAAGAGTTCTAGCAGAACCTGGGATGATTGCTGGTAGATCTGCAAAGTTATATACTGTCTTAATGGAAGAGTTTAAAGGTTCAAGTCTCATGTAATGAAAAGAAAAAAAAAAAGGTTACAGATTAGGACCATGGCTAGAGACTTCCTTCTGACCTAATTTATGTCTCCTTTGACCATTGTAATATGCTGCACCAATGTGCCTTAAAGAGAATTGGTCAGGGCTCCCAATTCAAAAAGACTCTCTTATGGAAACTTTCAGAGAGAAACACAGAATATCAGACGAGGAGAAGCTCAGTATGCTAACTCTAAACAAAACATAGGGGACTTTCTTAGCACACAGAACCTTTCAAGAGGAACTATTTTGTCAAGTAGAAAACATCTTTGTGGAAAACCTGGATCTATGCTCAGAGAGGCTGTGGAAGGTGGTGCCACCATTCACCTTTCATTTAATGACCTCATGCCTGCAGTAGCCAGATGGAATAGCATGTCCTTCACATTTTTCAACAAGAAGGCAGAAAACCCCACATTGTCTACCAGTAATCATGATATTGCTAATTTCTTATTTAGATGTTTTGAGTCCTTTATCAAATTGCAATTGTAAAGGCAAAACAACCAGAAAGGAAAGGAAGGACAGCTATGGTAATAACAGATTTCCCATTAATTGCAGATAGTAAACTCCGCTCTGTTTGGTTTGTTTCCAGAGATCTGTGAACTCCAGGAAGAGCTCTATAAAATATTAGAATTAAAAAAGTAAACAGCTATATTGCTTGCCTTCAGTGCGTAAGAAATGGGAGAAGCACTCACATAC
Source organism: Chloroceryle amazona (assembly GCA_027560015.1). Lineage (NCBI taxonomy): Eukaryota > Metazoa > Chordata > Aves > Coraciiformes > Cerylidae > Chloroceryle > Chloroceryle amazona. The sequence continues at coordinate 21,532 of JANHFX010016445.1, forward strand.
TCAACCTCTTGTTTCTAGAGATAAGAATATAAATGCAAATTCTGAACACAGAGGGGATTTTTACAGCTGATATAAATGCTGGAAAAGTAGGATTTATAACAGAAGTGCTGACATTGCCATAATGATACAGTGATACTAGTAGAAGCTTTTCTCAAAGAAACTAAAATGTGCAGAACCTTGAAAAAAAAAAAAAGTAGAAATAAGTTGTACACTTATTAACTTTCTTAATTGAGTTGATGCACCAGTAAAACAGTATTAATAAACATATCACAAAAATAATTGGATCTGAATGATGCTAAGAATGACTGACATGCAAACACAGAAAAGCATGCCTTCTTCCATCTACTTACCATTACAAGGATTGATAGACAAATAAAATGAATACTGACTGACTGGTAAAGGGCTGCGTAAAGATTCATAATATTCAGTAAATAGTTTATCATTGGCATTTTAAAGTAAAATTGACAGGATATGACATCCTATTTACTTCAAAGAAAGAGCAATTATGTTATGTACATAAAAAGTGGCTGATTATAACATTACATTATGGTTTGAAGCTAACAGCTTCAATATCCAAACTATGATGAAGAAAAATGAACCTTATGGGTATCTCACTTGATGTTTTTACTTAGAGGAGAGAAGTAATTATAAAATAGCCAAGGACATCCTCACCGACTTGAGATGAACAAGAGGGAAACATGAAGCTAGAGGTCTTGTGTTTCTGTTATGGAAAATTACACTTAAATAAATGGGGAAAGATCCTCCTCTGTCTCTCTCTGAAAAACAGATTTTGCAATTTGACTCCTTTAAGAAGCCAACATGCTCCTGAAGTGAGAGATGATTTTGGTTTTTGGGAGATAGGTTATATTGCATGTGTTTATAAAAGCCACTATGCAGCCACTGTACACCAGCCTACTGAATTGGAAATAGTAGAATTTCCACTCACTGAAACTACATATGCACAGTTTTTACACATCTTATTTGCCTGTAAAGCCAATTTTAACTGTTCTGCATATAATCAGTTCAGATCGGCCAACTATGTATTCCAAAGGCCTACATTATCCACTTGTGCAGAGACACACCTGTTTTCACAGTCCCCTGTCTGGAGAAAACAAACTGTCTACACACACTAACCAGTACGTGATCTTTAAAGACTTTAAATGCCCTTATGAAGGACATGGCACTTAGAGTATCTCAGAAGGACCTTTTAAGATTAGAGAAAGCTAAGATTTAGTACTTTGACTTAGAAGTTGGCTTCCTAAAATGAGACAGCATCCAAAGGGACAACAATGTGTATTATTATTATTTTATGTTTGTGATTACAGGTTGTTGATAAATAAGAAGAATTTTTTAACCTATGTTGGTAAAAACAAAGGCTTGACATAGAAGCAATATATGTAAAGCAGAATTAAGCCATGCATGATTTATTTATAGCTCTCTGCAGATGGATTCTGGCCCAGATAATTTTTGCCATCATCTCATTTCAAGCAGCTTATTACAATATGTGTGATTTCAGATATTTTTGTTTTCCTTTTTTTTTTCTTCTTGGTCAACAGATAAGGCAAATGGTCCAGCAAATCTTGCATAAGTTCAAATTCAAAAACTCCATCGGCTCCTGGATCCATTTCCACTACATGGGCTGGAGCTTACCAGTATGGTCTCCCAGCAATCTTTACCATTTATCAGTCCCAGCATGCCTGTACAGGCACACTATACCATGAAGCATCCATATCACAAGAAGAGTCATGGAGGGGAAAAAGCTGCATGCGCCTGTTTGAAAAGGTGATATTTCTACCTCTCTATACACTCTGTTCTCCTCCTCTTTGCAAAGACAGATACAGGTCATCTCAGTGTGGTGACATGTTTAATAATGCTACAGACTAACCTGGTCCTGTGAATTCAGTACCTGAAAGGGTTCAGAAAAATATGTTATGAGGAAAATTAATCTGTCCAAATCAGGTCTCATCTCTGTAATGAAACACTTATATACTTTGCATTTAGACAGCTTTGTCTGTGTGTTGTCTCAGTCCAGTGCATTATCAAGTTATGAGTAAGCTTTTAAATAAGGAAGTATCTTGCTTGAGATTAATGTGCATTGTGAATAAAATTTGAATCAGGTGCTCTAGGAGGGTTACATTCAGTACTGTACAAGATGATTAAATCAAGATTTTACAGGCCAGTCATGTAGTCCTTCCACACACAAAGGTAGCTTTAAGGATTTCAGCAATATTACCAAACAGACATTTTATCCCAGAAGGACTAGTAATAAAGTTGACATTTCAGCCACACAGAGAAAAACTTCTGTACCCAAAGTGTTAGACATTTTATTCTCCCAGAGTGAAAACGAGTGAGTTACAATGTATATGACTAAAATCTTCAGTGTTATTTTATTATAAAAAAACATTTCAGAATTTACCTCAAAATTTTAGGAAAAACGTTTTGCATCAAAAAAAATGTCTCCTTCTGAATAGAATGAGAGCTCAGAAATAGTTACATGATTTAGTCGCATTTCTAGAAACAGGATGTGCACATTCCACTTGTTGGCCAAGTATGTAATTACTAGAACTCTGTGAATAACACTATGTTTAAACAAACATGAGATGGTATATGCATAAAATTTGTCGAGGTTGAAAGTGTAGTTCAAACACGTGGTACTACATGGATGTTTTGTTTACAAAGGGAAGAAGATAGTACAAAAAAGTCACAATGAACTTAGTGAAGATGCAATTTTCAGTCATTAATATCAGCTACTGTCTATATTTTACTAACTTTTCTTCAATGATTTCTATGTATCTTTCAGTATTCATGGTACCAAGTTAATTCACATTTGTAGTCTCTTGAAAATGAAAGGCAAGAAAAAATTAGTATTATAATTATAATTACAAAATCACTTTAATTTTGCAGATGTTCTCTTTGACCATAAACAGAGTCCAAGAGGTGTTCCCACTGCTCCTTCTCCATATTATGTTTTGATGGCAAATGCCAAATATGATTTCTTGACCTGAAACAATGAGTGATTTCTCATCACATTAGCATATCAAAGGTCATACTACAATATGAGCAGATAATTTTCTCATTATCAGTGTTCCTTCGGTACAACTAATCCTAAAATATGAACACTTTTCAGGAATGATAAATACTGCATGAAAAGATAGCAACATACAGAAACATAGAAATGTCTGGGTTGGAAGGGACCTCTAGAGGTCTTCTGGTCAACCCCCCTGCTGAGAGCAGGGACATCCTCAACTAGAGCAGGTTGCTCAGAGCTCTGTCAAGCCCCACCTTGAATG
>JANHFX010016445.1:54943-66001 GCA_027560015.1 Chloroceryle amazona
CAGGACTGTTTCACCGGGACTGCTCCCACCACCCCAGCCGGCAGTGTCGGGTTGGATGCGGACTCTGTTTCGGGGGGCTTCTCTGTACCGTTGCATTTCTCTTGTTTTGTATTGCTGACTTGAGTCCCTCGCTGTTTTGCTTTTCAAACCATTACACCCACACAATAGAAATCAGTAAGATTTTCCTGGTCTGCCTTCAGAACCATCAACCAAGACAATTCATATAGCCTCCATGTTTATTAGGGACTTGCTAAGGTTTGTGTACCTAGACCTCATGTGTAGTCTAAACTAAGTTTGGTGAGAGAGTTCATTAAGTAAGTGGTCTAAAGCACCAGTTATCGAATCAAAAAAAAAGTTGATGCAGTCATCAGTTTTTGCTACCCTTTTTGGAGGAATAGTCTATATAGCGTCAGCTAAACCTTGTCTTCAGCACAGGGAATCTAAGAATGAATCTGACTCTTACATCTGTTAAGTACTTTAGAACTTAATTCAAACATCAGTAATTCTTGAAAGGTTGACATTTTTAAGTTATCCGCTATAGTGATCTAGAGCTTTAAGGTCTTTGAATCCATCCAGATTTTCATTGACAACAAGAGGCCACATTTACTGAAGCTGAATGCCTAGCTACTCTATTGCAAATTTTGTATGTGATCACACACTTATTTACTTGATAATCTAGGTCTTCAAGCAATTCACCTCAGTGATGAATGAAGCAGTTCTCACTCCCCTATACAGTCATATTTCAAGTGACCCAACACAATGCTATCCTTTTGCCTTGGAGAATTTCATATCCTACAGCTGGATAATTATTTTCATACGTCTGTGCAACCTAAGGTGTTCTCAAAGACTGTAAGGAAAGCCTAGGATTGTCTGTAAACTGGGGGAGATGCAGCAACTTTGAAGCATTCCCCAATTTTCTGCTACACTGTCTTACTCCCTCTCTTTACAACACAGCTTGGCTCTGGCACAAGTCAATCCACGTTGTACACTAAGGCTAGCAGCTGTCTAGCACTTAGTCTTGGGGCACAGAAGGGAAATCTTCTGGCCAAGATAAACATGCAGGAGTTTGTGCTGATTGATTCAATTATTGCAACACCAAACCCTCTGAGAAAATCCCAGCAGGGTATGTTTATAATGCTATGAAGCATGGTTAACATGTTCACCTTGTCCTTTCCAATCCTGCAATTCATATTCCTGAGACACACAATTTAGGCCACCACAATGATGGACAGGTTAACTCCACTTTAGGTCTCATGTTAGAGGAAAACTCAAGTCCTCTGGTAGAGCTGATACGGGTTCTCCTTAAAATCAAACAGAATTACATCAAAACAATCAGCTTTTGAAAAAAGTCTCAGTCATCAGCATATCTTCTGTCATACACAGCAAAAGAGACACTTAACAGAGCTTTGAGTGCTTTATCTTGGTGCTGCCTCTGCACTGATATACCTTATCATCACTGCTCTCAGGGATGAAGAGGAGATTCATGTTTGTCAGGTTCTGAATCTTAATGCTGAGAAGGCTTTTATATCCTACGGTTTCAATTCAGATTCACCCTATAAATTATAAATTAAGCACCTGAGGTTTAAAGCATTTTGTCAACTTGGTGCTATAATGCTAGTGGTCTTAAACTCTGTCAGAGTACGCCCTTTTGCAATCTTGTTTGTAAACATCAAAGCTAACTTTGAAATGTCAAATTCCCTACTAGAAATTCAAGATATTCACTGAGTTTTATAAATGCCACTGGTGATTCTTTTACTTCTGACCAAGCTGCAGTTTTCTTAGTGAGGTATCAGATATGGAGGATCATTCAGCTTCAGTATTACTTGCAAGCACTTATAAAGCCCCTAGCTAAGGAGAAATTTCCATATTACCTGCTGCTGTACTGTTTCCTTATTCATCTCATTATTTGAGAAAACAAACAAAGTATTTTAACTCTCAATTAAAAATGAGTAAATATGTGTCTGATGAACTTAACTACGTACACAGACAGATTGATGGCTCTGGACCTTTCCCTTTGTGGTGAATGTCTACAGGCATATTTGTCTCTTGGCCCATCAGATCTCTCATTTCACTAAGTCTACTCTGTCAATGCAACAAAGACACAAAATGTGAATGTTTCTCTAAAGGTAAAATGTAACAATGTTATACATTTTGAATATTTCTGAGAAGCCAGTTGTACTGTTTCATCTCTAACATAGCTGAGGTGACTCATCTGCTCCTGTTTCAGACCAAAATGAGAATGAACCAACCCCAATACAGCTACACAGCCCTTCAGTTGTAGCAGTCACCAGGAAAATGAAACATTAATGAAACATTGTTCTGCGATTAAAAAAACACGCAGGAAAAGTTCCCAACCATTTCTAATACACATTCACAGCAGGTCACCCAGAAACAACTGTATGTCACAGATCAAAACTGCTCCTCTGCCTCCCATATTAGATAAATTGCTCTGGACATGCTGGAGATGACTGCTATAGAGTAATATGTTATTTGCAGTAATTATATGAATTAAACAATCAACAGGAATTACAGATTTACTTCAGTTCAAATTCATACCAAGGCTCTTGATGGAGGCAATGTGTTGGTAGAAACAGAGTCCCAAATGAGCACAGTGAGGCAGCATACATGGAAATGGAGCATATTATCAACTTGCAGTGGTAAACCCAAGCCAAATCAAAACAGAAAATAATAACCACATCAAGAGCACAGACACAAGTTGTTCAGCAATATTGTTCACATGATTTTCTGTTCCATGGAAAGAAAGAGTGTCAGCTGGTGGTACTATGTTGGAGGTTATCTACTGTATAATAGAATATTTTTTATGCGGTCTCTGGCATACCTGTTTCACTCACTGAGAGACACAGTGATTCAAATCCATTTGGTTTTACTATCCTTGCTTTGACAACTTTAGTACCATTCAGTGTTCTATCTCTATCAGTTACTGGCCTCTAACACAAACATTAATATGCTATACTACAGTTCAACATGTTCATAATTTCTTTTCCAATAAAATTTCTACAAGTTTCAAAATTTCTGGGTTTTTTTTCAACATAGTTTGTGTAATCTGTGGTAGACCCTAAGAATTGCCTTGCGTGGTGCAGGTCTATAAAAAAAAACTTCGCATGGACTACAGCATTGACTAGTAATGCTATTCACAAAAAGCTTCATTATTATTTACAGGAATAATATGAATTTTTAATGAAATATCTAACATTTCTTTATTTTCAATTTATGCTACAAATTGTTAGAGTTTCTTTTCCTTTTTAGAAAAATCAGTCCCTTCCATAAAAATATTTCAGTAAGAAAAATAATTTCCTTTGAACAGGATTTTGGGGAAAGATTTTCAGTTTAACTTCATGCCTCTCTTCCAGTATTTTTATTGTTGAATATAATCTGTGTTCCCAACTGTAGACAAACATATGCTCCTTTACAAAGTAGTCTTTTGCATGTATAACCACAAATTTATCCATCCTTTATCTTTAAAAGTAGATTTGATATCTATAAACTTTAAGTACTTAAATAAAAATTATATGTGATGTCTCATATACAATACAATATAGACTTAAATATTAATATGATATATATTAAATCTGTATTTATATTCCATTATTATTTTGGTGGCTGTTGAATGGATTTGTCTAAAAATATGCTTTTAAACGTTTCATCTCTTTAAAGGCTATCTGCATAGTCATTTTGGTACTGGAAAGTAACTCATTGCTTTTTTAAGTACTTTGGAATGACTTCAGTCTGACAGGCTCAATATAAAACCAAATTCAATTCAATTTAGTTTTTAATATATCTGTTTAAATCCCTGTGAGGTCCTATTATAATTCTTCCCTCCAGCATAAACTCTTCATCCTCCTTAATAAAATTTGCAGCTGTGTTACAAAATCACAGATTCTAAATACTGTCTCATGGTATAGTTTTAAAGTCTCTTGGGTGACTGTTTCTCTCTCCCAATTGCAACACTGACATTATGAACGCTGACATTTGAGTGATAGATGGTTCTGCACAGATCAAAACACAAATATGAGGCATTTCCAGTTGGCCTGATAAATCCCAATAAAAGAGATTTTCTGTATCTGGAGGCATAGTTATGGATTAGCAGTCTTTTTGCTCATGGAATAGTATTAGACAGGGAATTTCACACAAGAGGAAAGTTGGACTTTGCTGAAAACTTAGGTCTGTTCTGCTTTCCCATGCTTTGAACAAATTTCCTCATTCCTATCTGTTTACTGATTATCAAATAAAGTTGTTTAAACAGAAGTTTTATTCAGCAGGGTTTTTATGTTATGTATGTAGCATCTTACCTGTTAAGGAGTCCTCACATAATGGCAATGAGAACTCAAACTAAATGAGAGCTGGTACCTTCATTCTGGGAATGCTGTTAAGCTAGCTTCATACATAAATACAAACATTCACTTAGAAGCTTAGTGCTTTAAGGCCTTTTGAATGAAAAGTGTCAATCATTTTAACATATTACTAGAAATATTTTTCTTTTATTTACAGCATACGTTAAAACAAATTGTCCACAGGTGTAAACCTGTCAGTGAAGTCAATGGAGGTATACTGATTTACAGTCCCTGATGATCTAGTCTTGTGATTTGAAAGTACTTCTAGAAAAGAATATCTTCAGTGTCTGGGTTAAAAAAGTAAGTGGATGGATTCTGTAATTCTGATCACTGGTTGATATTTGGTCAAACTCATATGGTCAAAGAATGAAGAACAACCACACCTAATGAATAAATCTGTTGAAATAAATAGAAAAGATAATTTAACTTTATACAGAATGTAAAAGGGTAGGATCTTATTCTGCTTGTTTGTTTTAGTTCAGTTTTAGTTTTATTTTGTTTCTGGTGTTTGGGTGATAACAGCAAAGGCACTGTCAAAAGACTAAAGCAGAGATCTTACTATATTTTTCTTTAAACAATGGAAGTGATGAGTATCTCAGGAGCTTTCAGAGCAACTTTCCGAGAAGTCAGTTTTTTCTGATAAAAAATATACTACCAAAGTATTTTCCAAACCTCTTTTTAATATTGAGACTTTTCACAACCAATCCATCACTGTTCAGAAGAATCTTTCTTTCAAGTTTAGTCATATACAAGGGAACAGTCACATGATTTTATCTACAACATACAAATTCATAAGGTGTATTTCCTAGAGTAGAAGACTAACAAAAAGTGATTTTCATGAAGCTCAAAAAGTTCTTATCATTCTCTGAACTTGAGAAGGTTACTGTTTTATTTGAAAGTTTTAAATACCTTTTAATGCAGTTTTCAATACTTTAGTCTCTCCCATTTAAGCTTCAAAACAGACTAAGCAATGGAGTTGTTATTTAATCCTTCTAGAACTACAACAGTGTTGCGTCAAAATATTTTTTTTGATTTGCAAAGTATTATGTATCAAAGACATCAGAGCCTATCCCATTCATATGAAAGTAAGTCAGAGAAAACCAGCTGTAGCCAGGTGGTTGTATTACTTATTACAGTTAGCTCGTTACCTCACTTATTCCAGTAGAGAACTTTTTTGATTTTAAGGTTACAAAATTTCCATAGGAGTTGCTTTAGTAAACAGACTAAACATTCAAAGCAGAAATGACAAAGCTAATGTAATTTGTCAGAATCAGTACTACAATATTATCTGAGAGAAGATCACTGATAAATCAGCACTGCAGATTTTTGTTAATAATCAGATTGTTATCAATAATTATGTCTTCCGATAAAAATGAAAAGGATGTTGTGATGAAATAAGGAAAGGAGACACAGGAATATGAAGCGGTATATTTAATGTGAAATTGTCATAGGAAAGCAAAAGTTTAAAAAAACATTTTTCTGCGTGGATATCCATGAGGGTAACTCCTGTCATTATTTAAACTTTTCATTCTATTACTGATTTACTAATAGGATAACTGCACCAAAAATGTTAATCATAACAATGTTATGCTACAGATCTTATTTCTCCTTTTTTTTGTTGTTTTTTTTTTTTTAATCACTGACTGAACAACAAAATACAATTTATATAAGAACTACAGGAAATCATTAAATCATCACCATCAATTTATTTTGGAACAAGATAAAAATGTTCTTTCCTAAAGAACACTACCTTATCTTCTGTCAAGCTAAGATGGCAAATGAGATGCTGAGGAAAGCAAAGGTGCTTATGCAGCTGGTGTGATCATAGCTTTGTACCTACTTCTACACAGGACCCCTGGTTGCACCTATTCTAGAAACAGCCACTAGAGACCCTCTGTTGAATATTAAGGAATGAACCTATTTCTCCACAATACCATGCAGCTTCATTGAGGGAATTCCATGATAGAAAGAGACTTGCATTTAAAGCTGTACTTTACTGAGTAGGTAAAGGGATTATTTACATTTTCTCTGAGGGACGATATACTTCCACAGGACACTGGCTGCTCTAAGTCAAGTTTCCCTCATTCCTTCCCTCTTGAATTCCTTCATATCAGAGATACTTTTCATTACTATTGATTGTAGCAGGAACTTGAATCTTGGCTTCTAGCTTTATGCTCTTGTGAGCTAGATTTAATCATCCTTCTTGATGACCACAATGAGGCATCATTTTTGAAAGGAGAGAGAAAGAGAGAAAGAAACTGCCCAGTTTAGTCCTACCTGTCAACTAGCACAGGTTGCTTCTGGCAGCTGATTCTCTGTGCATAGCACAGAGGGAGCTGGGACCCCTACTTTTGGGCTAATGTTACTCTCAGCAAGCAAGGCAGTCAGAAAGAGACAGAGGAAAGGAGCTGAGGTCTCCACTCACAAGACACTGGTAAAAGTAACAAACAGCATGCATAAAGGGGGTTACAGAGCAATACAGCCTAAAATTAAGAGATGTTTTTACTTGTTTTGATTTAAGGTACTATATTTGTATCACTATTTGATCAGTAGTCCTTTTACTGCATGTGGCACCAGATGTAATCTTGTCTTAAATGCTTTAGTACAAAGTAGGATTCAGATAAGCATACAAAAGACATTAATGAGTTAAGCTACAGACACTTTGGAGATACAGTTGCAGAATATGTTGTTTATATTTACACCAAATGGCAAGAAAACCAGTCACCATTTCTTCCCCAGTATTCAAACTGCAGTGCAGTGGTGTGTGCATCCACCGATATTGTACTACATGTAGATATGGATCATAAGCTAGAAACAATGGTATAGTCAGTGTTGAGGGCACTGTTCACCAGCAGCTTTGTGTGAGTGTGAACTGCCTGGGCCCTGCATTATATGGCCTCTTGCAAAGCTGATTCCTAGAAGACATTTTGGGAAAGGAATGCTAGAAATTTTGTTTGATTTCAAAACCCAAAGCTAGTCATAGATTACTTTCTCCATTGGAGATGCACACTGTGAAAACTTCTTATTGCCGTTAGTATTTGGTGTCCAGATTTATCACAGAATCATAGAAATGTCTGGGTTGGAAGGTCATCTAGTGTCATAGTCCAACCTGCCTGCTGAGAGCAGGGCCATCTTCAACTAGAACAGGTAGCATTTATGAGTCATTTCATGTTGCATAAAAGAGAGTAAAAAGAGTGCAGTTTAAGGTACATACAAACAAAGCAACATATTTACAGCTAAAGTAATAATAACCATTTATTTTAGGTAAAAAAATTCTATCCTTAAATAGGAATTCAACTTCTCTTCTATGTCTCCAAAAACTGGAAGACACTTGGAACTAATGAAGGCGGAAGGTTGCATTGCTTTGTTGTTGTTTGGTTGTTTTGTTCATTTTTGCTTTGACATAATGCAAACAAAACACAGGCCTGTGCATGTTAGCCTAAACCTTCTTTTCTTTACAAATAAGACATACGGCTTCAAGGACATGCAAAATAACAGCCATTCCAATTATAAAATATTTCTAAGCACCTTAAAAACTACATCTCACTGCAAGAAAGACATTGAGGTGCAGGACCACATCCAAAAAAGGACAGTGAAGCTGGTGAAGGGTCTAGAGAACCAAGTCTGCTGAGAAACAGCTGAAGAAACTGAGGGTTGTTTAGTCTGGAGAAAAAGAGGATCAGCGCAGATGCTCTCTAGAAGCTACCTGAAAGGAGGTTGTAGTTAGGAGAGGGTCAGTCTCATCTCCCAAGTAAGAAGTGGTAGGATGAGAGGAAATGGCTCCAGGTTGCACCAGAAGATGTTTAGGTTGGATATGAGGAAAAAATTTCTTCATCAAAAGGCTTATCAAGCATTGGAACAGGCTGCTCAGGGAAGCATCCCTGGGGGTATTTACATGTATATGAGGCACTTAGGAACATGGCTTAGTGGTGGACTTGGCAGTATTATGTTAGGGATCTTAAAGGTCTTTCCCTACCTAAATGATTCTATGATCTGATGATTTTAACCTAATTAAAGCTAGGAAAATACTGAGTTACCAAGACAGTTTTGGAGAAACTAATGGCAAAAATAACCTCCATATAGCCTCCAAATGTATTTTTAACTTTTTGACCATAAGGAAGTTACGGGATTTATAAATCCCAGACTTACATGCTTCAGAGAAGGGCTATTTTTCCTGACTGAGAGATTTCAGTGAACATTAATTTATTTTTCTGCATCATATATATTGATTTTGTCTTCCCCTTATTCTACATTAATGTGTTCAATAGCTGGCAACGGGTCACAAGTTGTGTTCCCCAGGGCTCAGTGCTGGGGCTGGTCCTGTTTAACATCTGCATCAATGACATGGATGAGGGGATCAAGTGCTTCCTCAGTAAGTTTGACGCCAAATTGGGTGGTAGTGCCAATCTGCCTAAAGGTAAGAAGGTTCTGCAGAGAGGTCTGGGCAGGTTGGATCAATGAGACGAGGCCAGTTGTATGAGGCTTAACAAGGCCAAGTGCTGGGTCCTGCATTTTGGACACAACAATCTCAGACAATACTACAGGATTGGGGAGGAGTGGCTGGAAAGCTGCCTGGTGGAAAAGGAACTGGGGGTGTTGGTTGACAGCCAGATGAACATGAGCCAGCAGTGTGCTTAGGTGGCTAAGAAGGCCAATGGCATCCTGGCCTGTATCAGAAATGGCATGGGCAGCAGGAAGAGGGAAGTGATTGTGCCACTGTACTTGGCACTCATGAGACTGCACCTTGAGTACTGTGTCCACTTTTGAGCATCACAGTACAAGAAAGACATTGAAGTGCTGGAGCAGGTAAAGAGAAGGGCAGCAAAGCTTGTGAGGGGATTGGAGAACATGTCTTCTGATGAGAGGCTGAGGGAGCTGGTATTATTTAGCCTGAAGAATAGGAGTCTAAGGGGAGACCTCATTGCTCTCTACAGGTACCTGAAAGGAGGTCGTAGTGAGGCTGGTGGTGGCCTCTTCTCCCTAGCAACTAATGATAGGACAGAGGAAATGACCTGAAATTTCACCAGAGGAGGTTTAGATTAGATATTAGGGAGATTTTTTTACTGAAAGAATAGTTAAGCATTGGAACAGGTTTCCCAGGGAAGTGGTGGAGTCACTATCCCTGGATATGTTCAGAAAACAGGTGGATGTGGTGCTTTGGGACATGGCCTAGTGGTCATGGAGGTTTTGGGTAGAAGGTTGGACTTGATGGTCTTCTATGTCTTTTCCAACCTTAACAATTTTATGATTCTATTAGCTGTACAAATATGAGGACAGTGAAAAGATGATGAAAAGATTTGACTCTGTTCCTTCCAATGCATAATAGCTCACAATATATTTATATATTTTTTGGTAGAACATAGTATCTAGTTTTCATTATTTCCTTCATGCTGTAATACATATGTGGAGGTTGGAAGAAAGCCACTCTGAAATGAACAAAATCAAGCTGTGTAATTCAGTAATTGTGTGTACCATGTGGATCAGGAGGAAGCAACAGATTGGGGAAAGTACAGACTGTTATTTCAGGTTCCTATTAATTAATGATAGATGCAGTCTGGCTACACTATTTTTAGATTGTAATCTGAGCTCTGAGGTAGACATGCTACCTGACACTGAAAAATAAACTGAAATAGAAAACATAAACTCACAGAAGGGAAGTGGAATGAGATTGAAAAGATACAGGCAATTACTTGGCATTCTTTAATTTTATTTTCAGAAGCATATAATTTAAGAGGATAGATTTTTCTCAGTGTCTGTGGTATAATGCTACTGATGTGGAAAAATGAATACTGACAAAAGTACCTATTGAAAGGGATGTCATAATGAATAAGTTTAAGAGCACCTATTGAATCAGATGGAGATGAAAGGGATGTTACACTTGATTCTCTTAAATGTTATTCAGGAAAAGTACTTAAATTTTATCTAATTTTACTTTTTTTGGTATTCAGAAATGGATCCTTTGCCTGTGTTTGGTATTCCACTATATCCATCTGATTGCTTTATCAAACACTTAGGACACTTTTCCCCTGGCTCATCAGATCAGGTTCTCTTTTCAAGGACAGAGTCATAGATCAGATTTTTAGGACATAACCCTCTCTGTCTCCCGTGAGACACTGTTGTTTCAGTTCAAGTCTAACCAGAGATTTTAGGCATATATACAGAATAATCGTAAGAAGGTTTTAGTTCTTGTGGATGTTTTGTTCAAATATAGGCTTTGAATTAGAGCAGCAGAAGACTTTATGCTGTATTTCAGTGGCTGGGAAGTTTACATGTCACCTCTGTATCTTAAAACAAAACAAAACAAAAACAAAAACAAACAAACAAAAACAACAACAACAAACCAAACAAAAACAGCCAAAAAAACCACCAAACAAACAAACAAACAAAAACAACAACCCTGCCTCAGTAACAATAACTTGTACTTTAATAGAGAAAAAAGGGATACAAAGAGAACAACCCTGATTCATAGAAATGGTTGGTTTAAAACACACTGAACAAATTGATGCATAAATTGGCTATGACAAATGCTTGTGTTAAATGTGGTTATTTATTATGTGTTCCATTACATAAATTTGTTGCAGAATTATAACAAATTCTCTTTGTTAATCTTACCTTACCTACAACTGGAGAATGACTTGAGGCAATTATCTTCAGTGTGGAACTCAATTCCATTGTTGTTGACAGGCCGAAGAGGCCAGTCAGCTTC
>JANHFX010016445.1:66011-76072 GCA_027560015.1 Chloroceryle amazona
CACAGCAACTTGCTTGGCCCACAGAGGCAGATGATGGGGCTGGGGGGAGCACCCAGAGGAAAACAGGGCAGCTTCCTAATCCTGTACAGACAGTCCAAATCCTCCTGCTTCTGATTTTTAGCATCCTACAGCTTATCCTGCCTTTCTGTGCTGACATGGTGCTCTTTGGCATCTCCTTACAGTACTATCATCTCTATTTCAGGAATTCTTGAGAATGCAGATTCAAGATATAAGAAATAAGAAGTGAAAAGATCTTGATAGCTATTCTTTTTACTATATATAAATGGTAAGACAAATGAAATTTGGCTTGATCTCAGCAGTTTCACCACACATTGAGTGTGGATGCACTTTCAATTGTCTTTCTATCAGTATTTCACTCTTCTGATTCCACGTGAAAATTCTGCATTAGAAGAAATCTGAAGGAGTGAGATGTTGTGTGCTTGAAAAATAAACACAAAACTTCTATTCTTATTTGCACCATTTAGATAAGAACGAAGATAAAGCCAAAAATGCTATTCTAGAATACTAGAATGTGTCAATGATGTGGTTGAAGATTTAATAGCCCAGCTTCTAAGTTGCCCTAGGTTGACAGGGTGCAACTCCACCAGCAGGAATGAAAGAATTTCTGATTTAAACTTTGTGAGGAGCCAATGTAGTTCTGCAACTTTAACTTGCCATAGAAGGTTGAGACCATCACAAAGGCTCATGCCTGACATTCATTTCACGTGAAAAGAAGAAAGAAGATGAAGATGAGAGCCCTTCTGGGGAGCTGCTGGCATAAGCCCACCTACAGCCTCCTTCCCATTTTCTCTGAAGAGCTGATTAGAACAAGTTCCTTGATCACTGCTGTCAGCTTATAAATGGGACCACGTGTCTGTTTTTCTCCTCCATCTACATCTTTTGCTATTTTTCTGAGATGAACAGGGTGGAATAATTATGAAAGCAGATTAAATGTGCAATTGCTAAAGAGGAGAAGAAGAACAGTTTAGGAAGATCTATAAAAAGAAGTGAAGAAAAATGTAATTGAAAACTAACACACCTTTGATATATTTTTTAAAATGTTATTTCTAATATCTTTATCTTTTATGAGCTGTGCAGCTTTCTAGTGCAAGTATTACACAACCACTGCACTGCCTAATGCAATGGGCATCTGCTACTACCTGTTTTCAGATGGCAGCCTCATATAGGTAAGAAAAGGACACTCCAAGGGGTTGTTCACACCAATGGTGAAAGCACAGCTAACACTGCAAAAATTTCAGCAGCTGAAAACCTAGGCTCTGTGGAGGTGGAATGCCACTTAGGACAATCATCCATGCTGTGGCCTCAGGGGAAGTAACAAAACATATTTCCATGCAGTCAAGATGCAAGAACAGCAGGGCTTGGTACTTTTACCAAACTGGCAATTGACTTGTTTGACTGTGAATTTAAAAATCAAATGTGCTTTAACCTGGAAATAATGTGAGAAAAGCAATTAAAAGCACACATTGGCTTAAAGCTGAGTAAAATTTCACTTTCGGGGAATACAAAATCCCAATATATGACAAGAAAATTCAACAGACACCTCATACTTGCTTTTGTTCAGATATATTTCTACTTTATATTATGTAATGTCATGAAAAAAAGAACCCAACAAACTAATAAAGAGGGAACTTTGGGGATCTGAAGCCTAAGAGGTTTAATCTTTGTGTAGACAACCTGATGTACTCCTTTCTTACTCACTTTCTAACCTTTTCCTTGTAAGTGTCTTTGAAAATTAATAATTAAACATTCCCAGCAGGGCATTGTTTTGAAATTAATTGAATTTTTTTCAGAGAGATAATATCACATGGCTCATGGTGCCTTGGCTTACAGAAGGGCCAGGGATGTGTGATAACAGCCCTCAAATACACTGGTTAGCACTTGATAGTGTCACATATTACAAGGAGATAACACAGGAACTTTAGTGTCAAAATAACCATTTATATCTCCAAGCACTCGACTATATTAGCATATCTGCCTGTTCCAGATGCCTGCAATTAATATCCTACAAAGCTGAGTAAATTACCAGGGTTACCTTATGGTTGCTTCTCCAGACGTGCAGAATGGCATTTGTATTTTATGTAGCTGTAAAACTGCAGCATTTGGTAAAAGATCAGTAAGTGCATAAATGTCAGCAAATTGAAAAAAACTGAGCAGAAACCAGAAGTTTGTTACAGATTCAAAGCAACAAGACAGTTATATGTCCCTTCTGTGCATTTTCTTATCCTGCCTCTCCCACTGTCATACATTTTTTTTGGACAACAAAAGTTTCTGCAAGAATCTTCCTTTGGCCCGTATTCATTTCACAGGACAATTATAATTGTCCTTTTTATTTTAAATGCAAGCAAGGGAAAAATGAAGACTAGGAATATTGAAGAGGTGAAACATCAGGTACAAAAGACATAATTTCATGCATACATCCTCCATGACTTGACATAGGCAGGCTGGAAAGTTGGGTGGGGAGAAATTTAATGCAATATAACAAGGGCAAGTGTAGAGTCTTGCACCTGGGAAAGAACAACTCCAGGTAACACTATAGGTTGTGGACTGGCCTGTTGGAAATCAGCATAGGGGAAAGGGAGCAGGGCGTCCTGGTTCTCCTCCCCCTCTACTCTGCCCTAGTGATGCTGCATCTGGAATATTGTGTCCAGTTCTGGGCTCCTCAGTTCCAGTAGGACAGGACCTTCTTGAAAGAGTCCAGCGCAGAGCCACAAATCTGATTAAAGGCCTGAAGAACAAAAAGTCTTCATAGTAGGTAAGGTAGATTTCATTTCATTATTATAACTAATAACACTGGAAATTGTGTTCTTTATTCACAATATTCAGAGATCTCTTTATTACAGAGTGTTTTATTCATTTACATTAAAAAGTGTCTATAATGAATTGCCCCATTTCAATAAACTTCAGAATTCAAAGAAAAAATAAAATAAAATCTGTAAAAATAAATTCAAAAGTCATGTCTAAAGGCATGATAACACAACCAAATTACCTTGAGGTAAGCTGGAGTTTCCATTTAGAGTGTATAACCTAATCCACAAAGACCAGCTGGACACATGTTCACACTGTTATAAGCAGAAGGCTGCTTATACCATGCACGGAAACAAGCTCTATCCAGTTAAGACTACTGCCAGGCTCAGACCAACAGTAGTGCCTAGCTGAATGTTTTGACTATAATGGATGCTGCACCTATCTTAAAATTATTAGGGGTTAATAATATTCATGCTACACTGAGGAGAGAAAAAGTCTAGCAGCTGGTAGATGTCCAACACGTGCAGATGGCTCTAGTGTGGTACTGAAGAAATTTACAAAGCCACATGTGCAGACTAACAGTATTATGGAATTCCTTCAGCACCCATTTTGATAAGACTTTGAAAGGAAATATCTGTTCCAATGTGTATCATTAAAAACAGTAATACTGAAAAGTGGCAGATGACCACAGAAATTTAGAGGTAATCAGTTGAGTGACAAAAACCACACACGTTTCTCTAAAAGATTGACCTTGAGCAGAAGACTAATTACAAGGTCAATTGTGTATAGAAAACATCAAAATCAGAAACTTTTGTTATCAGAATTGCAAAGCAAGAAATCACAGTCATACTTGGGTACTGTCAGATCTCAGAAACAGTAAGACATACACTTTTCTTTAAACAGATATATTTATAATGTATTTTTATCCAACTTATCACTCCTGGTTCGTCAGTCAGCAGATATCCCTGTTGTTTACTCAGATCCTGTAATTTTCCCTTACTTTTATGTTGTCAATTAAATTTCAAAAAAAAAGAACCCTTTTTTTGTGTAGTCAAAAGTCTGGATCTGACATATATACACACTCTGATCTTTATCCCCGTGTAGACTTAATTCAGTGAATCGTCAAGGTGTCTTCATGCAGAGAAAGCTGTCTGCCTGCATGAGTAAGCCAAGTTATTCTCAAAATAAATGTAAAAGAATTGAGAGGACTACTTTACTGAATCACAGGCAGAATTGTCACAGTTGAAAAAGACCTTTAAGATCACTACATTCACCCATCAACAAAAAAAACCCCCACCAAATAAAAATTAAAATAAACTGAACTGAACAAACAAAAGCACAAAACCCCCCACCTCACCATTCCTCTAGAGCATTTCCTGAAGTGCCTTATTTACAAGTTTTCTGAATACATCCATGAATGGTGACTCCACCACTTCCCTGTGAAGCCTGTACCAATGCTTAACTACTCTTTCAGTAAAGAAATTATATCCTAATACCACCTGGTGCAACTTCAGGCCATTTCCTTTTGTCTTGTTGTTACTGACTTGACAGAAGAGGCTGCACTCACCTCACTACAACCTCCTTTCAGGGAGTTGTAGAGAGCAATGAGGTCTCCCCAGAGCCTCCCCTTCTCCAGACTAAACAATCCAAATTCCCTCAGCCTCTCCTCACAGGATTTGTTCCCCAGACCCTTCACCAGCCTGGTTGCCTTTCTCTTAATTTGCTCCATCACCTCAACGTCTTTCTTGTGGTGAGGGGCCCAGAACTAACACAGTACTGGAGGTGTAGCCTCACCAGTGCTCAGTACAGGGGCATAATCTCTTCCCTAGTCCTGCTGCACACACTATTTTTGATACAGGCCAGGATGCTGTTGGCCTTTTTAGCCACCTAATCTCACTGCTGGATCATGTTCAGCCATCCGTCTGCCAGCACCACCCATTGTTTTCTACCAGGCAGCTTTCCAGCCACTCCTCCCCAAGCCTGTAGCATTGCAGAGATTGTTGTGACCAAAATGCTGGACCCAGCACTTGACCTTGTTAAGCCTCATACAACTGGCCTCGTCTCATTGATCCAACCTGCCCAGATCCCTCTGCAGAACCTTCCTACCTTTAGGTGGATTGATACTCACACCCAGTTTGGTGTCAGCTACAAACTTACTGAGGAAGCACTTGATCCCCTCATCCAAATCATTGATACAGATGTTAAACAGGACCAGCCCCAGCACTGAGCCCTGGGTGACACCACTGGCATCTGGTCCCCAAGTGGATTTAACTCTGTTCACCACAACTCTCTGGGCCCACCAGCCAGCCAGTTTTTAACCCAGAAAAGAGTCAACCTGTACATGCCATGAGCCTCCAGTTTCTCTAGAAGTATGCTGTGGGAGACAGTGTCAAAGGCTTTACTAAAGTCAGGGTAGACAATGTCCACAGCCTTTCCCTTGTCCACTAGGCAGGTCACTATATCACAGAAAAAGACCAGGCTGGTCAAGCAGGACCTGCCTTTCCTGGACCCATGCTGTCTGGTCCTGATTTCCTGTCTGTCATACATTTGTCCTGTGAGCTCACTCAAGATGTACCTCCATAATTTTCCCTGGTACTGAGGTCAGGCTGACAGATCTGTAGTTCCCTGAATCCTTGTTCTGGCCCTTCTCATAGATGGGCATCCCTCCATCGGCAAGCCTTCAGTCATCTGTGACCTCCCCTGTTAGTGAAGACTGTTGACAAATGATGGAAAGAGGCTTGGTGAGCTCCTCTGCCAGCTCCATCAATGCTCTAGGGTGGATCCAATCCCACCTCATGTATTTGTGAGTGTCCAGGTGCCACATAAGGTCATTAACTGCTTTCTCCTGGATTACGGGGGGTTGTTCTGCTCTCCACCCTTATCTTCCAGCTCAGGAGGCTGAATGTACTGGGGCTAGCTGGTGTGACTAAGACAGAGGCACAAGGTGGTGTTAAGTATCTCAGCCTTTTCCTCATCCTTGCTTGTAATGTTCCCCCCGGGTCCAGTAAAGGATGGAGATGCTCCCTGGCTCTTGTTTTATTGTTAATGTTTTTGTAAATACTGTTTTTGTTGTCCCTTATGACAGTGGCTAGATTGAGCTCCAGCTGGGTTTTTGCCTTTATGATTTTTATCTCTGCATTACCTAATGAGATCCCTGTACTCATCCTGAGATGCCTGTCCCTTCTTCAAAAGGAGACAAACTTTTCTTTTTCCCCCAAGTCTCAGCAAAAGCTCCCTTTTCATCCATGCCATTCTCTTCCTTGCCAGTTTGTCTTATGGTGCATGGGGACAGTCTGCTCCTGTGCTTTTAAGGTTTCCTTCTTGAATATCATCCAGCCTTTCTAGACCCCTTTGTCCTTCAGGACTGTCTCCCAAGGCAGTCTCTCAACCAATGCCCTGAACAGGCCAAAGTCTGCCCTCAGTAAGTCCATGGTGGAGGTTTTGCTGAACCCCCTCCTTACTTCACTAGAGACTGAGATTTGAATCATTGTGTGGTTGCTAAACCCAAGATGGCCTCTGACCACCACATCTCCCACCAGTCCTTCCCTGTTTGTGAACGGTAGGTCTAGTGAGGCACCTCCCCTGGTGGGCTCACTTACTATCTGTGTCAGTAAGTTCTATTCCATACACTAGAGGAACCTCCTAGCCTGTCTCCTCTCTGCAATGTTGTATCTGGCAGACGTCCGGTAGATTGAAATCCCACATCAGAATGAGGGATAGAAATTGTGCAACCTCTGCCAGCTGACTGTAGAATGCTTTGTCTGCCTCTACTAGTTTACCAATAGACAATAACTTTTAAATACAGCATATTTTTCAAAATGTTATAGCTGATTCTCCCTTTCTAGTAAAGAATACTCTGGCTTCATTCAGACATTGTGCTCACTTGTTCAGAGATTTCTTAACTCAAAAAAAGGGCACTTCAGCTACTTTCTAAAGATGAAAAGTAACCACAGATGAGGGCACTCCAGCCACAGAAGTGCGCCCTTCTTCATGCCATTAGTCCTCCTAAGCTGGAGGCTGGAAGCTGAAGGCTGGTGTACATTACTCCATCTTTCAGTCAGTTGGAGAGCCCTTTTGGAGAGAGAGCATGTCCACTGAAGAACTATGTCTATCTAATTCTCTACACAGTGCAAGAAAAGACATCTAAGACACCATTTCGTTCCTCGGTTCTGTCCTTTTATTCCCAGTATTTTATGAAAAACATTTACAGATATTGCTATGTAAAAATAATGAATGCTCTGAAATGCACTATTTCTGCCATAAGGGGAAACAGGTACTGTTTTTAGGATTACTGGCATATCTTTTCAGTCCTCTAGAGAGGTATTAGGTTATAATTTAACTCTACTTTGTCAATATTACACCAGAGCCTGCACTTGCACTTTAAATGGAACACTTTGTCCCACAGTAAAATGATATTTTACTCATACCCAGGCAATTTCAGAGATGTTTGGTGAGCCATATTCCACGCTTTTAGTGGGATCACATAAAAGGATAAATCAGCTGTATAAACTTTTGCTGTGAGCTCCCCAGTGCAGCTCTATATATTACATTCCTCAAGTGTTCCTAGAAAACAGAAAGCACATTTCCAGGCTTTAGAGAAAGTACACTAAACTCATTATTGTCTTTTATAAACAATTTTGTAGCAAGCTTTGAGAGAAATTCAGTTTTAACATCAGAGCAAAAAATTAATGTCAACTTTACAGACAATTGTATAATTGTAGGTTTTTTTGTTGTTTGGGTTTTTTTGTTGTTTGTTTGGTTGTTTTTTTTGTGTTTTGTTTTGTTTTGTTTTGTTTTGTTTTGTTTTGTTTTTTTCAGGATGCATTTGACATAGTAATGGGCATTGATTTTAAACCACTAAACACCTTTGTGACTTGATTTTTTTCCTGTACTACAAGAGTATTACGGTACATCACTCCATCTAGAGAGACCTGAACAGGCTTGAGGAGTAGGACTATGCCAACCTCATGAAGTTCGACAAGGCCAAGTGCAAGGTCCTGCACCTGGGTCAGGGCTATCCAGAGCACAAGTACAGGCTGGGCAGAGTAGGGACTGGGAGCCATCCTGAGGGAAAGATTTTCAGGTGGTAGCTGATGGCAAGGTTAACATGAGCTGACAACATTCGTGTGCAGTGAAGAAAGCCAACCATATCTTGGGCTGCACCAAAATAAGCATGGTCAACAGGTAAAGGGGAGTGATTCTGCCCCTCTACACTGCTCTGGTGAGACCCCATGTGGAGCACTACATCCAGTTCTGGGACAGTCAGCAGAAGGAGGATACTGAACTGTTGGAGTGGGCCCAGAGGAGTGCCATGAAGATGATCAGAGGGCTGGAGCACCTCTCCTACACGGACAGGCTGTGTGAGTTGGGGCTTGTTCAGACTGGAGAAGAGAAGCCTATAGTGACACCTTATGGAAGCCTTCCAGTACCTAACGGGGGCTTACAAGAAAGCTGAAGAAGGATCTTTTTTTTCCAAGGGCTTGTAGTGATAGGATGAATAGTAATGGCTTTAAGCTGGATGAGGGTTAAGTTTAGACTAGTTATTAGGAAAAAAATCTTCACTGTGAGGGTGGTGAGACACTGGATGAGGTTGCCCAGGGAAGTTGAGGATGCCCCCTTACTGGAAGTGTTCAAGGCCAGGTTCAACAGGGCCCTGAGTAACCTGGTCGAGTGGGAGGTGTCCCTGCCCATGGCAGGAGGGTTGGAATGAGATGATCGTTAAGGTCCCATCCAGCCAAAACCATTCTGTGATTCTATGATCAATAGAATTGTGTTGGGAAAACTTCTACAAGCCTTTTTCATAAACCTTTGAAGAATTTGTAGGCATTTTAAATCAATGGAAATATTTTTTTCTAGTATTTAAAAGTACAGAGAAAGCAGTAAGAAGATACAGAAAGCAAAAATTTAAGATACAAAAAACCTAAGGAAGACATAGACATTTTTTATCTTGTAGACAGAAAAACATAAGACCAGGAATTTCAATAATTTCAGAATAAAAACTATTTACATTATCATTTCTATAAAAAAACCCCAACTTACGTTTTATTAGGAAAACTTTCTGGTTGGTAATTTTCCAATTAAATCTCCTTTTAAATACACAATACTACTGTAAATGAGCCATATAAAAATATATTTATAGTCTCAGTATAATATATGCATAAAATATACTCAATTACTAGTCAAAATCAAAAGCATATTAAATCTGAAGTATTCTTTCTATTCTATCTGTTAAGCATTAGGTCTTTCTAATTTATTTGAGGTATTTCCAAAGTATCTACTGCTGTGGTGCTGAAGTGCCAATATCTGATGTTTCCTTTTGGTGTGAATTGATTCTTTATACATTGGCAAATGTGTGAGCCTTCCTACTGTGCATTAGAATACACCAAGAATGTGAGTGAGGGTTTATAGCTATCAAAAGTAGCAGAAAACATCCTTATTAAGTCTCAATCACTCTCAAAATACAGGGGGTTAGAAAGAAAATTGGTGATTCCCTTTTGCTCTTTATTCTCCATGAAAATTAGATGGGGGACCTCTGATTAGCCCTGAAAAAGCTCAGAATGTCTAGAATAAACAAGAAAGGGTATGCTTTGCTTAGCTTTAACCTAGTGCCAATTATTTTCATTTTTGTTTTCCTTTTGGCTTTATTTTATAAAGACATTTTTAATTGCATCTTGAAAATTGTGGGATTTTGGAAGGACCTTGTTTACTTGCTTCACACTGTGTTCACATTCGATGGGCATGACTTACTTTCAATTACTCTTTTTAGGACTGATTTTGAAATGTGACCAGTATTGTGATAATTTCCTATAAAAAAAAAAGTTGATACAATACTTTGCAATGTTCCTTTGTGGACAATTATTTCTTCTACTCATTGAGGACAACATTTTAGATTAATATGAGATTAACACAGATTATAATCTATGAGCATTGAAAAACTAAATTAGTTTTCCTTTCCACTGTTACTGTCTGAAGCATGGTGGCAATTCTTAATTTTCATGGCTGATAGATTTTTGTGTTTGGTATTAAATATAGACTTATGTGGTAAATATGGCTAATTAACTTTGTTGGATGGGCTTGAAACCCTTTTATTGCAGAAGGGTTTTTTTTTTGTTTGTAGTCTTACTAAGCAATGATTCAGACATGAGTTATTGTAAAATAGTTTGTTGCTAGCAAAAATTTCCATGAGTTTTAAGACACTATAAGCATGATTATTATGTATACAGTAAAAGCAGTGTTATGGTCACAATGAATGTATTGGACATGATAAGTGCTGTGAGGTTTTCCCAGTATAAATT
>JANHFX010016446.1:0-16500 GCA_027560015.1 Chloroceryle amazona
GGCGGGCGGTAGCACGGCCGTTAACGGCCGCCGGGGGGCGGCGCGAGATCGCCCAACCGCCGCCGCCATCTCCGCCGCAGCCGCCTCCGTCTCGGCTGGGACCGCGCCGCACGGTGCTGCACAGCCCGGCCCGGCTGGCTGGCGGCCGGCTCCTTGTAGCGCCCGTTCTCGTGTGGGCAGCGCGGTCCTGCGTGGGTGCCCTGCGTGGGTGCTCGCCCCAGGCAGGGGGCTGCTCCCGCGGCGAGAATCCCGGAGGAAAGCGGCCCCGGAGTGCTCTTCTTCGCCTGCCCGGTGAAACCCACATCCCCCCGAGAGGAAGGCTGCTCGATTTATTTATTTAAGGAGATTTCACCTAGGAGCCGCTGATCAAAGCTAATGCAAAATAAATGTGTCCCTTTAATAGACTGATTCTTCTAAGCCCTTGACGCTGGGAATTGGGATTTCCCAATGCTATTAGCACTTAGCAGTAGGCGCTCCAGACCAGCCAAGAACAAGGGATTAAGAGGTATTTGTCTAAACTAATTTCTCTCTCTATACCAGGTCTATAGAGACTGGTGTTACTCTGCTGGAATTGTGCAACACAGCTAATTGGCTACAAATTTAACAGTGGCAGGGCTCCCAGTGGAGGCTGACATCTATTCATTACTGCCATTGTCACCTCAAACGTGGGCCAGCACTGGGCAACTGGGCCAGCCATGCCCACACCTCTTTTGCGTGGGCCACTCCTGGTCAGTATCTTGGGGCTGAGGAAGGTGTGAGGTCTGTTGTGCCAACCTGGGGAGCCAGCAGGGCCTGGGCACTTCATGAAAAAGTGAGTTAATAGAGTAAAATTGTAATTATCAGAGAAATGGGATGCATGTAACACAGGGCCCCTCAGTCTTCTATTTATGTGAATGACCATTCAGGATGGATGTTGACTTTTTTTTGGACAGATATTATAATGCTGCTCATAACCCTTCTAGAATAAGGGAGCAAAAAAAAAATTGCAAGATTTGGCCATGATTACTTGATTTCTTTGGCACAGGTACCCTCCTATACTGAGAAAAAACGATAAAAATTCACAGAATAAAATTCTGGCCTTAGTGAGGTGGATGGGAAATATTCAGAATTTCAGCAGGGCCAGAGTTTTACTGGAGGAGGACAGGGAGCTTCAGCTGCTCAGTGGGATGCCTTAAATAGCCACAGGAACCAAAGCCAGGTTGGCAGTGTCTGCCCTTCATCTCTCTTACGTACATGCTAGCGAAAAGCTAACAAGTGGTGCTTGTTGATGTGGAATACACTGTCATCCTGCAACAACCCAAAACCAGCATCAATATTAATCTCAGTCTACAAGATAACAGGAAAATGCTGGCCAAAAATCAAGTTAACAATACCAGTCCATGAGCAGACAGGATTAATCCTGCTAAGAATCTAATATTTAAGCTGTGATTGATCAAACCTCTCGAGCTAGAGATTACATGGCCTTAACCAGAGTGCTTCTTGAGATGTGCATGGGGAAGATGACAAATTCAGTGGGAGTATCTTCAATGTGATGTAAGACAAGAAGAAGGCAGAAAAGATGAAGATTATTCAAGGTGTTTCACTTCAGTGCAAAATATAACAGAAATACAGTCATGGTTTACCAGGGGCAGAGGTTGTCTGCCAGGGAAATAAGTACCCCTGCTAACTTCATGCAGCAGCCAGAGTCCAAGCCGCCTAGCCCTCTTTCATTAAGGGAGAAGTGCCCCATTCAGTGAGGCTTCAACAGTTGTCTACCTTTGAACGTGCAAATACACCGATTAAATCTAGTGGATCAGGGCCAAAACTAATTAATTTAGTGATGTCTTGCATCAAAATCTCACTTGCAATACACAGCACTCACAATCAGAAAGATAGGGGATTAATTAAATTGTTTAGAAAGCGGAGCAGGTTAGGACTGGGTTAGGACTAAAGAGCATAATAATATCCTTAGTGGAAGCCAGCGGAGCAAATGACCCCTGTGAAACCGATAGGAATTTGCTGAGGACTTTTTTTCTGGGATTTTTTTTGCTTGTTTGTTCTTTTTGTTTGTGAGATAAATGAATTGGGACTGGCACACCAAACCAATTTTGTGTCCAAGAGGCCATGCACTTTTATTGATAAGATTTTTCAACCTATTCCTACTAACCAAGCTCAACCCAAACTGTATCATAAACAGCAGCTTCATAGTACTTCCAGGTATCAAAACAGCCAGGAAAATCTTCTATGAATTGTGATTAGACAACAAAACAAAAATAAAGGAGAAAGGGAAAGTGAAGAAAAGGAAGAAAAGAACCACTGTAGAATGTCAGACATGATTTAAATGTAAACCTAGATACATTCAAAGCATTTCTTCACTGTGCCCAGCTTGGTGAACACAGAAAGATAAGGATTTGATAGTATGTTGTACTGCAATGGACAGAATCAGATTCTGATGAATTAAGCTCCCTAACAGAACAAGAAAAAAAAATAAAATTAAGTTACTGGGAAGATACTTGAGAAAGTAGAACAGTAATTGCAGCACTACAGGCCTTCTAGTCGAGCCTAATTCTCTAAGGCTCCTTGGGGTGTATCAGCAGCTCCACCACTCAGCTGATGTCAACTGAAGGGTGCCAGTTTGCACCTGCTGAGGATCTGGCCTTTAAACTCACCTAGCTTGTGTCAGCAACTGAGTGGCCTCTTACAACCTTTCTGCAACACTGAAAAATCTTTAATGGCTTGGCACTGCTCAAAACCATTCCATTTTGTAAGAGGAAAGTAAGTGGTATTTCACCTGCCTGGGAGGACCCTTCTCTTCCCGCTGATTAAGGAGGAAACCCTGTTGTAACCTCAGTTTTTCTAATATGACAGGCAGTAATGAATGGCTGAGATGACTGTGATCTTTGTATCCTATGGCCAGTCTATTTCCTATAGGTGTTTCCTGTGACTGGAGGAAATTATGGGCAAGGGAATGAAAGAAGCAGCCCAGACAATGATAAACACTCCATAGTCAGGGCAACATGAAACTAGCATGCCGTATTTTCTGTTTATTAGCACATACGTGTTTCTATAAGGTTCTGTCCTCTATCAAGTGTCAGTCAAGAACTGCACAACTATAAGCTTGGATTCTTTTTTCCCATCAGGAAATGCACCTTGCATGCATGTGAAGAACATTATACACAGGTATATTGGCTGGATCCATTTGCCAAAAAAAAAATCCAAGAGATTTAACAGGCATCCCTGTGAAAACAAACCAAATTTCCTTTTAATTTTAAAACATAACAAACAATTCATTCAGACAGAGGAGTTCCTCTGAAAAAAACTACACTCAGTCCTTTTTAGGAAGTCACATAGTTTGATAAACCTCCAGAACTGTAGAAAACAATCTGGATTGAACACAGCTTTTTGACATTACACTCAGGAAATGACTACCTTTGCAAACAATAACATCTCCATGCCTAAGCCCTCAGTTTCCAACAGTCGTGTACATTCATGCGTGGAAAAACCTGTAAGAACACTGTCATGCCAGAATGCTTGCGAGATCACTGCCTGCGAAAGGTTATTCACAGACACAGTCTCAGGCAAAATCACGCCCTCGGGTAATACAGCCCTGCCAAAGTCATGGAAAGCCAACAGGTTTCTACTGCGTGAGGAACAATAGAGCTATTCTGGATAAGATTTATTCTGAAAAGCAGAGGTTGAGGATAGTCATAATTTTCTTTTCAGAGCACCAAAAGCTTCTGTGCCTGACCATGAAGATTGCCACAGGACATAGCCTACCTACCGGAAAAGCTAAAAGCGCAGAAAACAGACTGAAGCAGAAGCTTTTTCCTCCAGTGTTCTCCACTACACAAATACACTTCCATGGCTTGTATGTGTTTCCTTTGCCACAGAGTGCAAAAAGGAATCCTGAAGTCATCGGATTTACAAGCCAGCAGAAACACTTGATACTGCATTGTAGTTACAGAGGAGTCCACAGCAGCCCTGTGTTCTGTGTCCTGGGCAGCAGCTGTGCCTCTGGGATGCTGAGCCCACTGTGAGGGTCTGTAGAGAAGGCACCTGACTGGGAGGGAGAGTCACACACCATTTAGTTATCACTGATTTTCCTCAGCGGTAATGATAGCTCTACAGCACCTGAACAGCCTGTGATAAAGACTTTGTTTTCCCCTTCTGGGCATTACCAGCTAAGGGATGTGGATCAAATTTAGCAGCTGCACTTCAAGATGTCAAGAGACCCTAGAGCAAGGACCAGGTCTTCCCTGTGCAGGATATCACCTTGAGGAATCTGAGCCATTGTAGGCAGAATGAAAGTTCTTGGGTTCTTACCCCAGATCACTCTCCAGCCGACATGACATAACCCTCTCCCTGACATCCACATCCACATCGATCTTCCCCAGCTCCCTGCTCGCAGTGCTCTGTAAACCCTCTTTAATCTCCTGCCAGGCGCTGCAAACTGGTCTCTTCCTACAAGTCACACCTTCTCACTGTTGGTCTCTTCTCACAAGTTGCAACTGATAGGACAAGAGGACATGGCACCAAATTACTCCAGAGGAGGTTGATGTTGGACATTAGGAAAAAAACTTCTAATACTGGAAAGGTTATCAAAGACTGGAACAGGCTGCCCAGGGAGGTAGTTGAATTGCCATCCCTGGATGTATTTAAAAGCTATATAGATATGATGCTCAAGAATATAGCTTAGTAGTGGCTCTAGCAGTGATAGATAACAGTTGGACTTGATAATCTTAAATGGCTTTTCCAACCATTGTGATTCTGTGAAACCTACTTACTACCTGCCTTCTCAAGCAGCCCAATGCAAGGAGCCTGCTGCCCAGTGCCTAGTTTAAGCAGCAAGACTCAAGAATAAAAAATACAAAGTCACCATGGACCTACATTTAAAATGTCACTCTCGCATATGATACTCCAGTCATAAGATACCCCACCAGCACTGCACAAGGGGTCAGTGACAGGCAAGGAGCACACAGTGGTTCACATAGTAAGAAATTGTCCTTTCCCAAGTGTCAAGACCTTGGGAAAATAAGGCAATTTGGATCAGTTGCTAGTAAATAAAGAGGTGGTGCTTGAAGCTTTGGATGTAATCTAATCAATATACCTACATCATTACCACCGGTGTGTCATCCTGAGATTTACACATCCAAAAAATTGGGTTAATATACTAGAATAAGAGGGGTAGATGGCAGGTTCGATAAGAGGCACTCTGAGCATTAAAGCAGCTGCAGAGAGGTACAAAGGCTCCTCTTAAACATAGTGGAAGAGAAGACAACGGACTAGGTGTCTGTGACCTAATAAAACCCCACCTGTCTCATCAGCAGCACTGAACTTTGCATTGGGAAATTCCATGCCTGAGCAGTGGATTCCAATTGCAGTGAGGTTTTCTCTGAGATCAAGAAACTTAAAATACCACTTCTCCAGTGTTTTTATTTTTTATGGTTTCTCATGTTTTGGGTGAAATCCCAAACACAGATGACACAATAATTGCACACACCTGCCCCACAAGGTATCTGCTACACATAAATATGTGTTCGTTCCTTGGAAAGGAATGGGTCTGTATCCATTCCACACGCTAACATAATCAGGGACATCCAATACCATTCAAAACTGTTTACACTGTCAGTAATAACCCTGGAAGAAATAGTTTCTGAGCTGATTTTTATTGACACTCACCTCATTCCAGAGTTCAGAAAAAATGTGTGTAGTTGATCCATCCAGCCACAGAGATTTTTGTTTTCTCTAAATAAGTCTGAATAAACAATAAAAGGTTAAGTGCTATTTTTTTTTCCAAAGCCTGAAACACAGGCAAACAAATTGAGGGTAGAGAACTCAATTATATGAAGCAGAAGCTACTGGCAGTTACACTCAGCAGAGCTGAATAATTTTCAATTACTCTGGGAGAAGAGGTCAACAAAATATGTTCCCGAATCTGTACATTCCTAAACTCAGACCTCCTAATGTTACAAGTGCCCTTTGTCAGGGTAATTCAGTGTTGGGTGGGGTTTTTTTTGTTTCCTAGCAAGCACTCTTTTCCCTACTTTGAAGTCATGTTCTTTCCTTGGGGTACCTGAAGGTACATTAAACTTATCCTAAATATTTGCCTGCAACAGAGAATGCATTTGAACTCCCACTTCCCAAAAGCCAAACTTCACTGCCATCGCAGCCAAGCATTCTGTCAGAGAGGTGCTAGAATGTGACAAGTACTGGTGTAAGGACCTCCCTGACCCAGGATGCTGAGGGTGTTGTCCCAGAAAAACAAAGAGATGAGCCCCATCCCAGGGTCACCTCTGCCAGTGTCTGACCTTCCCAGCTGTGCTGGCACATCCCAGCTAAGGCAGCACCTTTTCCCCAGTAGAGACTGCAGCAGCTCATCAGGGCTGGCCAGCTGTCCCAGTATAGAAGAAAAATCCCTAGAACATGGTATGACCATGTGTCCTACCAAAGAAAATGAATGAGTTTTGAGCACTGTGTAACAGATATGTCATATCTTCCCAGTTTTGAGATTTCATCTCTGCTACCATCATTTTGCTGCACTTCTAGCTTTAGAGTTTCTTACTGCCATATTTCCTTGTTTTTTCTCTCAGCAGGTTGGGGTTTTTTTATAGTGTGACTTTCTCTTTCGAAGAAGCCACAGGAATGGAGTTACATTTTATGTCACGAGGCATAAAGAGAAAGGAAACTCTTCACCACATGAAGAAAAAGGAAATTTCTGCTCTTGTGTACATCTCACACACATATAACAAAAAACATAGGCAGGATGGTAAAATTTCCAGCATATGGAATGAACCAAGAAATTTTCTATGTATTTCTGTTTCCACATAGAGCAGCACCTAAATGTGGCAATTACAGTATCAGGAAAGATGCTCAAATGTTTATTTCTCCATTAGGACTTTACACTGCTGTCTGGTCTAAATGGTGTAGTGAATCCCAACAGAAGGAGCTTTTATGATGATCGTGTCATTTTCACAGCAAATATAAGCTGATGATTTTCAGTGGAAGGAGAAAGCCACTAAAAATTGAGTAACCTACTTTTTAGTCAGAAAAGAGACATTTTATTTAAAACCTTTGTGTGAGAGAGGTAATCCATTTATCCTCAAATTCCTGCCCAGAGAGTTGCTAGTGTATGTGGAGAGGAGGTAAAAGAAGAAAAATAAAGCCATTTCCTTATTTCTCACACCACATGCAAAAACATTCCACTATGTATAAAAGAGGTTTTGAACTGACTGGGAATGAAATGGACTCTGGACGGAAAAGCTCCTGCACTCTTAGATTCAGTCCCTTCTTGGAGGTCTGCAATTGTTGTTAGCTTTGAACACTCTTGCCTCCACTCCAGCTCTTCTCTTAGCACCCCTGTGCAACAGAGGAAGTTCCTGGGTGAGCCACAGCCCTCATTCACTTAGAGGAAAGGCAAAACCAAAGACATGGCAAATAAATTGTTCTTTGCCTCAGTTTTCTGCTGTATACCTAGCTGTGGTTAGGCCTCTGCAGTTGTGCGTCCTTAGGAGCATGCTCAGAGCCTACCGTGGAAAGCACATCCTCAGTACCATTTCCAAAAGGGAGGAAAGGGTGGAAAGTGACTTTTGGTTTTTCAGCACTCCACAGGTGACTTTAAACATGTGGTTTCCTCATCTGCCAAATCTCTCCTGGCCATCTGGTGTGACTACATACTATGAATGATCACTTGAGTGGAATTTTATCTTTTTTACTCCTTGTTCCTCACCAAAACATTAGATTCTTTTTCTGACATGTCCAAGGAATTGATACATTTTATCACATCAAAAAAACAGACTTCACTCCACGCCCCTTCATAGCTGACTGACACATTGGCACCACCTCTTATTAAGTCACAAGAGATTACCTTCTGCTTTTATTGGCCAACAGCTCCAACCACTGTCATCTTACTGATGGTGTTTCATGATATTTAATACCAACCTTCACACTTTGAAGGATCCCTGATAATCCCACAAAGCAATCTTACCGTTCTCCTTCAAATCCCTTTTTCCCACTCTCCTGCAAATCACTGCCAGATTTGGGCTGAGTGTTGGGCTACAGTCTACTGCACTGACCAACAGTATTACAGGTGTTCCCTGCTCTAGCTGTTGTCTTGCAAAACATTGTGTTTTGTCATAGGAGATTTCCTTTGTTTCTCAGTGGGTTCTGCACAAAAATATCCAGATGCATGGCTAGGCTCCAAGTACCCCACTAATAAAAAGCAAAAGAAGATGATTCCATGAGCTCTGTGTGTATCATTCAACAACAACAACAACAACAAATCAGGTCAGATTTAAGTAATAAACTTCAGGTCAAATCTAAACAATTTCCTTTTATTTACTTCCATTTTATCAACAACTAAAAACTCATAGCAGGTAAACCTCAAAATATACCTTCAGTAACAATTGTTTTGCCTCAGATATTTATGAAGCATTCTAACTACAGCATCTATATAGCATTTCTTTTTCCCCATGCATACAAGTACACACTAATACTTAATACATTAGCATTCCCACTATACATTTTTACAGTGTATCCAGTTAAGCAAATTGCTCAATTAGCTGGATGGGGTTTTTTTCTTTTCATTGTGAAAAGACAGAGTCTTGCAGAATGGAACAGCGCTCTCAGTAAGAGGTCAGTTGGGTGTGATTTTTTGGAATAAAGGAGAGAAGGTGAGTGGGTTGCGTAAGATTTTTTTTTTAATTATTCACATTTTATTGCCTTAAAAAGTCAACCAGAAAGGGCAAACCAACACACATACTGGTTCATGATGGTATATAACTGCAGCATGTTCTAGAGAAAGCCATCATACTTACTGGAATTTTCCCATTATAGGGTGTACCTTATGGACATATAAAAGATTGTGGGACCCTCAAATACCAAGTGTCAGGGAACAGTATATCCACTCGTTGGTAAAATAAATCAGTTAATTTGGCAGGTAAGTATTAAGTAATCTTATTGTCAGAACGAGGCAAGTGGCTAAGAAAGGAAGATGAAGAAGAAAAAAATAAAAAGACAAAGTGGGGAAGAACTAAACATGAGAAGGGAAAGGGAGAGAATGTAAGAGTCTGATGGCCAAGCAATGAAAGACTAAAAGATGATAATCCATCTGTTCTGGATGGTACCAGGTCGCCTTGTCATCATGTCTCATGTTGGACTCCCATTTCTGACCTTCCACTGCCTGGGAAAATTCAAGCATCCTGACTGGTTTTATTACATACAGAATAGAATGACTGAGAGAAACTTGAGCAGATCAGATATTTTCCCATCCACATTTTTAAAGGGTTTGTTTTGGTTTGGTTTTTTTACAGAACTTTACTGTTTTCATGCTCTCTGTGGTTTTTCCTCATTTTTTGCTTACTCAAAACTTGGCAAATGTTAGTTTAATTTCTTTTTTTTTTTTTTAGGTAAATATTGTTTCATCTTTATTTGGGCTTTCCCTTATTTGGTTTCAACAGAGGAAAACTTCGAATGAGCTGAATGAGTTTTTTAATTTCATTACATTTTCCTGGGGTAAAAATGTCTATGATATTTGCCTAGGCAAAGTGTTACATCACGTACTCTATTTATGTTTCAGTATTGCAGTGACTTTTAAAAGCTCACAGCAGGAAATGAAGAAAAGCCTGAACTCATAATTATTAAATAATAATAAAAAAATGTACTCTGCTAAGGTTGCATTTATTCAAAATGGTACAATTAATATAACCCCATGTTTCCATTAATATACGTTCCGGTGAAGAAATTGATAGGAAATGTGGTCATGGCATGAACTTTACAGCAGATTTGTATAGTGTCTGCTGAGCGGAGTTTAATTGAGCAAAGCAGCTTGGATAAGGAGTACTGTACAGAAATGAGATTATCCATCACGCACCACCTAACTGTTCAATATCCAAGTCCTCCTTGTATTGACAGAGTTGGAAGTATGCTACTTAGCATCATCAGACATCACAGGCAACAGGGAATTTAAATGTCCTCCTTCCCATGGGGGGCAAACCATTCCTGTCTTAAGCTTCCTACAGCCTTTACCCTTTGTCTTCTCCTTGCTGCTGGGATAAAAATGCCTGCAGCTCCTAAAGCCAGCCCAGGGAAAGGTTGTGTAGGGCCTCTCCCCACATGATTTCTGTCCACATCCCACTTTATCTTTCCCCCATCTTCTCCCTGCAACCCCTGGCTCTTCATCCTTTCTGCCTGTCTCAGGCATCTCTGCCTGCCTGATGGCTGGCACTTTGCACCCTTCTCAGCTGCTCACCAGCACTGAATGCTGCAACAGCTCCTACTCTCATCCCCAGGGCCAACAATTGCACCACAGCCCATATTCCACTTGTCCTTCTGACTGGCACTTGTGTTAAGCAAAATGTTCATTCACAAAACATTGCAGAGCCTAAGCCCCATTCAAGACATCAGTGGCAACATAACCTTCCTTGGTTTCTCATTGCAACCTTGAATTTGCAACATCTGTTGTCATTTGTCTTCACTCACTGACCACGAGTTTTTAGTTCTCCTCTTTATGGTTCTTCAGCACGTAGCACATACTTCTATTTAGCACCTGGTCTCTTATGACAAATTCCTACCTTCAGTCTGTCAGCAGTGCCACCTGACCACCTTCTCATCTCCAAAGCAGGTCCAAGTTTTACTACTTGCACATGAAGAGCTTTTTCATCAGCTTCTGCAGAGTGACTGCTTTATTTCTCCCTACATTCCCAACAAAAGCTACCTTTGCCAGAAGGGTCTGCAAAGCACAGCCCTTGTACGTGATCTCGGCACACCACAGGCTACAACTGCTGAGTACCATGCAACTCCTGTTCCTGTGATCATGTATCTGTTTTGGATAACCTTGCTCCAACAAGATTATCTGATGTTCGTTGACAAATTCCTAGGCAGTCAGTCCGTCCTTGTGCTCTGAAGTCGGAAACGTGGATTCCTGGAGATGTTACTGTAAAAGACATATTGTAAATAATATCTAGAACACAACTCTGTTTTCTGATCTATTCTCTATCATTTATCTTTGTCTGCTGAAGACCATGGTTCAGGGAATGTCTATGTATGAGCCGATGCATGAGTCCCAAAAAACACCAGAGGAATAAATGCTCAGACTCTCACATAATTGTAGGAAGCTTTAATTTTATTTTCTCTTTTTAATTTGTAAAGCATCTCCAACATGAATAACTGGCAAGAAGCAAATTTTAAAAAGAGAAAAAAGGTTTTGTGAAGCTTTAAATTTTAAATTGTGTTTATGCACGGAGACAAAATTCACACAGTATTTATTTCTTGAAAGCACAGAGGAAAAAAAGAATGTGTTGCTGCTGCTGCAGACAAAAGATGAGAAGCGCAGAGCTTCCACAGCACCTGGCAGAAAAAGTGTCACTGTGATTCTTTACACCCTAATGTGCATCATAAAACAGCACATCCAGTGGCTCTTCTGCTTCCTCAAATGGGAGGTGCAGCACAAAATGCCCCAATCCCCCTCCCAGAGCTAAGAGCTTATTGTTAAATCTTCATCAAAATTGTGCTGAAGATAAAATATTCAAGAGATAATGAGCACAGCCTTGCTGCTATAGGAAAACATCCATTCTGGCTCTTCAAGTACCTCGTCGAAGTGCAAGAGGAAAAGCAATTCTAATCATAATTTTACCTCTGTTATCATGAATACAACCAAAGGTTTCTTCTTTTAAGTTACAAAAAACAGGCAGAAATATTTATTTTTTTTCCACCAGGCTTCATTGACAGACTCTCTTGTTTGCAGCAATTCAGAACTCCAACTACAGAAGCTCATCACTTTTTATTTGCTTCCTTCAGTGCCGAGGAGATATTTATAACTGCTGCAGTCAGTCTTGAAATAAGTATACAACGCAATGGTGCTGCAAGTTACCAGTCAAGCAGAAGACAAAGATAAATAAAAAGCAATGAAAAGACATGATACAGATAGAGGGAAGACAATGACTACCAAAGAGCTAATGGTTTTGTGCTAGTAAGAACTGAGCTTAGAAGAATATCCAGTATTAGCAATGGTTTTGTTGAAAAAAATCTTTTCAGACCATTAAAGTATTAAGCTGTTCTTTATCACTCTTTCCCTACCTCTTCTTTTCTTTGCTAGTTGGTATTTTTTTAATGCTCTTTCTTCATATCTTTCCTACTGGATTGAGTAGCATGGAGATGCCTTTGCCACACAAAATCACAGATTACTAGATTTTTGTTTCATTCTAGACATAATTTGAGACAATCAAATTTGAATAACAATTTTGTGTTCACATCTTTTATTTATTAAGGGTCTTCGAAATACAGGGAAAAGGCAAAATATCAAACAGTATATAGCAGAAATGTCAAAGTGAAGGAAAAGCAGGCACAAAAAAAAAAAAATAATCTTTTTCTCTTTGTTTTTTTCTTCTAAAATATGAAAAACTAGTGAGACAGATTCCCTCCCTTTCAGGGATATGCTCAGTGCAAGAGGCTGAAAGGATTACAGCGGGATACCACTCACATAGCTCTTACCATCTGTCCTGAGCAACTCTGGTTTAAATTGCAGCTACCTCAGGGTCCCTGTAGCCCTAAGCAGCACGCAGGGTGCCCAGCAGAGAGGCACTGGAGGATGCCAGTGCCTCCCATGTGGTTTACATCCTGAGGAGGGGATGCTTGCACAGACCAGCCACCTCAGCTCTCTGCTTGCAGCCCCTGCTTTAGCAGAGGGGTTGGACTAGATGATCTACAGAGGTCCCTTCCAACCCTTACCATTCTGTGATTCTATGATTCTCCCTCCTTTGCATCCTCCCAGACAAAAGCTCAGGTGCCAGGATACGGATATAGATAATGATACAGCATCTCTGCTATCTCAGAGGCATAGGAAAAGACTATGAGATGGGGTCTGAGCTGCTCTAGAGCCACAAGTTTTACGGCTGTGCTAGATGAGCATTTTTCACAGGTAATAACATTGGGAGCTGCCTCAGGTCGTGGGGAAGGAAACACGTGCGTACCTTTTTCTGACTTTGCCCAAAGTTTTTATTTCATTATTCCAAGCTATTTAGAAGGTGATTATACTGGATAAGTAACCAGGGCTCGGGATCCATCAAAACACCAGGAACATCTTCAAAAGTTCGATTACTTTGCGCCACCAGAATCTGCTGGGAAAAGGTGGTGCATTTCATAATTGCTTTTTATTATTAGCCCATCACTATAGTCCTATATATTTAAAAAATCACTTCAAATGAAGGAAAGGAAAATGGCATCTTCCTTTTCTATGGCTGGATTCTTCTCCTTGCTTCCTTTTTCAAAAAAAATGTTTTAAAATTTAAATGTGAAAAGAAATCATGTATATGGACCTCTGTGTTTGAAGAAATAGAAGGAAGTTCTGCTTGTAGTTTTAGGGTGATCCTCAGTTCAGAAATCTATTTCAATAGTGTTAGAACATATAATGACTGCTATGCATCCTGCATGCATGACTTCCTTCACCTGCTCTCCCCATCTTCTTGGTAGCTGGGGTCAAGGGCTGCAGAAGAGGTTCCTGAATTATTTCCTTTTTCCATATTCAATATATGAGTAAATGCCTGATTTCTACAATTTCTGAGCAATTTTTGGAGTGGCTGCCACCTGGGGCTACACCCTCCTTCAATTTAAAAATCAAGATCTAGGACTCAAAAATAAAGCAGATGCTGAAGGTTCCTTTGGTGAGGGCTTCATGCCTGAATCACTAACCTGCCCAGTAGGCTTGCCAGATTTCTCCAGTACTAATGCTTTACATTAGTTATTTGAGCTCAAATGCAGCATTTGCTGAAGAAAAACATTCTGCAGTTTGACATTCTGGAAAGAGCTGATTGTTGTGTTGTCAATAAAGAAAAGGATTAGAGAGTAGGTGAATTTGTTACATACACATATGGCCCATGAAATACATCCTTCTATGAATCTTTCAATATTATCAGCCTACAGTAATTGTTACTTACACTCCACCCACTTAATCCTTCTTTCCTTCCTTTCTTCTGAAGAATAACTTGACAGTTGTTTTCTTTGAAAAAGTTGAACTACAATATTATTTCTACATCTAACAGAGACACAAATATGCTATCTTAAGTACAGTTAAGAAAATGTGGACAAATATGAAAGCAAAAATCAAAATCAGAGTGTTTTCTAGAACTGAGTTGGTCTGGAGAAACCTGAGGCTGTGGTGGAAGGGAAAAAGGCAGAGGGAATTAAACCCTCACGCCCTCACCACAGAGCCAGGGCTATCCACCCAGCACTGTAAAATGGAATTTATAGCTAAAATCAGGCAAATAGACCCAGGCATTAGGATCACAGGTGCTATTTCACTGACAGCCTATTATAAAGCTCCAACTGTGTCCAAAGTTATAAAGCAATTTCATAGTTATATTTATCAGGATGAATAATGTGCAAATCCACTTCTCTGTTGGCATTTTTTTTTCCTTTCTTGATATGTCATCATTAAAAGATTCCTACTGCACCATCAGGGCTTCCCCAGACATTCACCCAGTGCAGCAGTGAATGGCACATGTAGGTCCTACTCACAGGGAAGAAACACACAAGCCCTGCAGCAATGGGAAGGAGGAGCTCCTGCCATCCAGTAAGAGGGAAACACAGCAGAGCACTTATGTACTGTCCTTATCCACATGTCTCCCAGCGGTCAGCAGAGGCCAAAGAGATCCCAGTAAGTGGAGGTCATTACCAAAAAAATGTGTAGAACAAGATACTGAGGCCAAGAAAAAAGGCCATTTTCAACAGACTTACTCTGAAAGCGACTTGGGAAGAAGGCTGCTTGGAAAGGGTGTAAAAACAGACATCCAGACTGACAACCACACTGAGACTCCAGCCAACATAGGATGCAGTCATCAGAGCCTGAGAAATTGAAGTCACCAGGTCTCAGCCTTACAGTATTAGTGTGTTAAGCACAAAATTTGGCTGTTCCAGGGTACCTTCAAGGAAATGAGTCCAGGGCTATTAAGATAGTGTAATAAAAATCAGAGACCAAATCATGCTACATGGGCAAAAAAAGAAGCCCAAACCTACTGATCTACATTCAAACAGATCAGGGGGTGACATTACCTATAGCTCACACGTGCAGGAAAATAGAAAATATTTCCGTAAACTAATAAACTTTGTTTATGGAAAGAAGTCTTTGCTGAAAACAACTTAAAGCTCCTCACTTAGGACCAAACAGGCTTGGCTTACTCAGACCCTATCCTGAGAATCCAAACATGATTTTTCTTCTAAATCATAAGGGAAACATTTTTAAATTAAATGCAAATTTCAAGAGCTGAGGTGATGAAGGAACCTGCTTAATAATATCTGCCTAGAGCACAGTGCATCAAATTCCAGAGAAAGAGGCAGGAAGGTCCAGAAGGAACGGGGAATTATGCTTCTCAATCCTGGAAAAAAAAGAACAAACAAACAAAACAAACAAACCCTTTAAGGAAATTGCATGGCACATGAATAAACAGTTCTTCAAACAGCTGAGGATGAAACCTGAAGCCATGGAGGCAGGGTATTAGCAGGGCATAACCAGGACAAGACATTTTCACACTCTTATATCAGCTCTCTAGGGGCTGATAGGGGTCTACTTAAAGGCACTGTAATGGTGCTTTCAAAGATCTTACAAAAAAAAAATATGTATGGCAGCCAGGACCCAGCAGAGGGGAGAAAATTGTTGTGGGAATCAGAGCCCTAAGGGAGCTCTGAAAAGGTTTCTGCAAACCATGAAGCCACTGAGGTGGCTGAAACTAGGCCTATAACTGCAAGGTCTCACCTGCAAGGATATTGTGGAAAATGGGGCTTACGAAGCTATTTTATTTCTAGTCTGTCTTTCCCATTTATCTCATGTTCCTACAAGTTACATGCTATGCTTGGATATTATAATAGAATCTTAAATGTAAATATATTTTACTCCTGTTTGGAGAATTGGTCATAAGGCTAAGGTACAGCCAGATCCACCTCAATGCCCTAGGCTACTCAGAGTCCCACCAGAAGCCCACACTGCTAACAGGCAGTAGAACCAAGCCCTGATCCATATTTAGCACTATTAAATTATGACACCAAAGAAATACATGTAGCTACTAGCTTACATTATATTTACCAAAAAGGTATCAAACAAGAATGCCTCTTGTGTTAGAACCTGGTGTCAGAAGAACAAGGAATAATGTGTGGAAGACAGAAGTAAAATAAGCCAAGAAAAGTCAGTATGATTCTGCAAATCTCACCAGTTCTGGATAGGTAGCCTGGAGACACTTATGGGGAGCAACCTGGGAGCTGGAGAGAAGACTGGGGAAGTGATCATCTCCCTGTCCTTGGCACTGGAGAGTCCACACATCACTGTGTTCAATTTGGGGCCTTTCATTACAAGAAGGACATTAAGGTGCTGGAGCATGTCCAACAAAGCTGGTAAAGGGTCTAGAGCACAAGTCTTATGGGGAGTGGCTGAGGGAACTAGAGTTGTTTAGCCTGGAGAA
Source organism: Chloroceryle amazona (assembly GCA_027560015.1). Lineage (NCBI taxonomy): Eukaryota > Metazoa > Chordata > Aves > Coraciiformes > Cerylidae > Chloroceryle > Chloroceryle amazona. The sequence goes on from JANHFX010016446.1 coordinate 16,422, forward strand.
AAGAAAGCTGAGGGGAGACCTCACTGCTCTCTACAACTACCTGAAAGGTCTTGGTCTCTTCTCCCAAGTAACAAACAGT
>JANHFX010016446.1:16600-28334 GCA_027560015.1 Chloroceryle amazona
GAAAGCTGAGGGGAGACCTCACTGCTCTCTACAACTACCTGAAAGGTCTTGGTCTCTTCTCCCAAGTAACAAACAGTAGGGCAAGAGGAAATGGCCTCAAGTTGCATCAGGGAAGGTTTAGATTGGATATTAGGAAAAAAACCTCTTCACTGAAAGTGTTGTCAAGCCCTGAAGCAGGCTGCCCAGGGAAGTGGTAGAGTCACCACCCCTGGTGGTGTTTAAAAGACATGTAGATGTGACACTTAGGGACATGTTTTAGTGGTGGACTTGGCAGTGTTAGGTTTACAGTTGGATTTTTCCAAAGTAAAATATTCTATGATTCTAAGTTGATGGTAAATGGGAGTAAAAATATGGAGCAGCAGAACTGATTTGGAGGTGCTGGGGAGGAGTGAATGAATTGCACACCAAGGGTGGGGGTAGAGCATTCTCGAAGCACTCTGTGGAGGAAAAGCCACATTCAACAATGACTTCTCCACTCTGAGCACTTAGGCATGAATACATTTGGGCCCAGATTCTTTCCTGAGCTAACTCCACGGTGATACCAGAAATTATGCAAGTTAAGATGCATGTCTCTTATGAAAATGATGCAATAATCAGTGTCTGCAGTTCGATTATAAGATAATTAATTTTAATTGCATATTACATTCTCATTGAATTAAAAGATTTGAAGACTTTGACTATTTTTATATTCCCCTTGCAATACATTGTGTAGTCTGTGCTATTTAGAGACAGAAAATTGCAACTATTTTAAAAACATGACAATGACTTTCACCTCCCTGAGGGAAATCCTGAATTATTACCTTTGATGGCACCAGGGATTCATCCTTATTCTGTTAGAGAAAATCATTTGAGACCCCTTCTTAGCTTTGCTTTCCACCTCTTGAGAGCTTTGAGTTCCCAACATGAAGGTGAAAACACTCGCTATTTATTAGGTGGAAGAGAAGAAATTATGTTCGATTTTGTTGTTGTTGACAGAAAATGTTCGAAATAAACCCCCATTTTGTCACATCTACTCGGTGCCACCCATTAAGCAGGAGTGTTGGCTGGGCCCAGCAGAACAGGCTTTCACCCTGCCTCAGCACAGCGAGGGGCAGCCTGGGCACAGGTCACACCTCACTACAGCTGCGGCAGCTCCATCCTGCCTTCGGCATCACTTTTCCAGCTGCAGAGGAGGGTCACTGAGGACGGACACTGTCCCATGTGGCAGAGACGTGTTTTTCATGTTCTGTTCTCCTGCCAGCAGCATAGGATTGAGCAAAATGCCCCTGCTATAGCCCTAGACAATTCATCGTAATAAGTCACCAGCTGAACTGCACCTTGTGGTCCCACTGTGAGGGAACAAATCACCAGCTTCTCCAATTGTTCAAGTATCTTCTCAGATAGTTGCTGAATAAGTCATGCCAGTAATCGGCAGTTTGTAACTTCCCATTCAGGAGTTTACAGCAGATATTCAACACCTGGCCTTTGAAGGTGACTGGGTTTTGTCCGGCTGTGGATGCCATAGGGTAACTCGCTAGAGATTTGGACACATATCCAGGAGGCTCTGCTTTTTCAAGGGAGAAAGTAAGAGCTTTCTGAATAGGCCTTTAACAGTGAAAGATAGCATCTTCCATGCCACAAACAGCTCCAAAGAGGGATGAGAAGGGAGAGCAGAGACATCTACACTAAACCCTCACCATCCCTTTTCAGGATACTTCTTCTCCCAGTCTGACCCCACTGTGCCCGCCTTTCCCAGTCAATTCTGAACACCCATGCCTGACATGAAATGCAAGATATCAGGCATGTAGAAAGGAAAGAATAAAAACTGGGGTTTCAATCATATCCCCAGTTTTGTGCTTAAATACATAACATTGACCACACAGAAGGGTTTGCTCCTAGCATTATTGTCCCCCCGTGCCCACCCTTTTATAGCAGAGGTGAGAAAAGCTGCAGAATTCTCACCACACCAAGATTTCTTTTATCTTTCCTCAGACTCAAACAATATGTGATGACAAGTTTTATACATATTTCTAAGATATTCATCTTTTATACACCTTATGTCTCAACCTTTTCTTTTATAGTCTTTCTTGCTCTTGCATGTTTTATTCTGCCTGGAAGACTGAAGGTGTGAAGGTATTGATTACACATCTCTTTCTGACACACCACAAAATATGCCATCTCTCATCTTCACACCGGTGACTGACTAACATGGCAGGTTTCTTCTCTACCTATAAAACATATCAAAATTGTATTACATGCTGCTGTTGTTTTTAATAGAAATATTATTCAACTCACCCAAGTTTTCTTTAGGAGATTTTTTTCATTTCACTTAATGCCTAACCTCAGGTTTTGACAGATACACAAATCTTCCCGGAGGCTGCTGTTCCTGAGATCACTCTGTTGCCTGTGTTAAAAGTCTTTTATCTTGAGATCAGTAGTCCCAGAGCCCAGAACAAGTGATTAAGTTCTGCAATGTACCTTGCAAGTAGGGACCAATCATTTATTACTTAGCTATGTCTGGAGACTCTAAACTAAGGCTTATCCAGTTCGATAAGTAGTGGAAAAATAAGGCTATTCTGGCATGAAGGCTGTTTATAGTTCACATGGGATTTTTTTATTTTATTTTTTATTTTTTTATTTCTTGTAATCATTTTTCCTTAAACCATTGGAGGGCCTTGGAAGTCTGTTACTACGATTCCACTGCCAGTCCATCTCACAGACCTGTCCTAAAACCACAAGGCATACGTGTCTACATATCATCCTACAGAACAGCCCAACTTGAATCCAGGCTCTTAAACAATAGAAAGGGGGGTTTTATACAATACAAAAATATATTAAAAATACATAATGTAACTTGTCTTAATATACTTTTCTGAGTCTAAAAATATGCCAGACCAAAAGAAACATATTTACATAAAAAGCAGACAAGGTCAAATAACAAAGAAAGCCCTTAATTAGTTGTAATCAACTTTAATTTGCATACCGTATATAATTCCTAAATGATTGTTAATAATAACTTTATATAATGGACTTCCAATTTTCATGAAAATGGCACATTTTGATAAGCAGACACAAAACCCTAGTACTAATAAGGTTTAATTTGCATACATTAGACTGATTATCCAAACAAAAGGATTACAGTATTACTTCTCCATACCTTTATGTCCTTATTATGCACATTTATTAACTTCACAAAAGCTAGCTGTTAGTGACAAACAATAGCCGTGGCTGGAAGAGAAATCTACAGTATGAATAAAGTGCATTTTAATGCTAAGGAGCAAAGTTTATGCTGAATAAATGTTTTGTTTAACTCTTTCTTTTGCAAAAGGCGTTATGCTTTGTAAGGCAGTCACTATTAGATGGATAAATCACTTATTCATTATGTGATATTTTCAGTCAAGAGTAGATTTTCTATAAAAATTATAACCTGCTCATGTTCCCAGTTTCCCGATGTGAAGTTAAAAAACATGGATGGTGCTTGAACATATCAGGAAAAGTGTTTATAATCACAGGATTAAGCTGTTAACTCCTGCGATTCCAGGGTACAGTGTTAATAAATATATTGCCACAAGCTTCATTTTCAGAGCCTAAATAATAGTACAGGTGGCAATATCTGCTCTAAGGGTATTACATGTAACCTGCAATTAAAGTGTGAGCAAGGGGGAGGGAAAAAAAAATCATTAGTATATCTGGTATCTGAAGCAAATGATGCTTACAGGGGGTGAGGAGAAAACCAATAGATGTGAAGCTTAAATCAAATGTCACGCTGGAGCTCCCTCCAGGCTCACACAGGTCTGTGCTGATATGCAACAGTGACAGTGGCATGAGAAGACAATGTCATCTCTGCTGCATTTTGTGCCCTTTTGGTGCAACACACCACCTTGAAACAGAAGTGCTGCTTTCGGAGGTATGTTGTGAGCCCATGTGTTTGGATACTCCATGGACCAGCTGTCTCTTCGAGAAGAGTTGGTACAGTTGTCGTTGACCTTGAGTGACTTCTCAGGAGGAAATGATTTCTTGCACAATTTTTGACCAGTGTTTCCATGTCTACATGCAACTAATTCACCTAACACTTCAGATCAACCCAAACCAGTTCTTAATGTGAGACAGAAGCCACCCATATATCCCATGGCAAGGTTACTAAGTACTGACAAAACAGTTTATTTTTTTTTTTTAATATCATTTCCATCCAACCACTTTGCAAAGGGCTGTAGGAGTCACTGGTTTTTTTCCAGCTGGGAAGCTCAAGGCCACTGAATTCTGGCTCAGTCCTGGTCAGTGCCACAGGGTCAAAGCCCAGGGTCCTTCCCCCAGCAGGAGCCCAAGGATTTCTTTGGGAATATGTGACTGAATAAAGACCTTGTGGTGCAGCCAGGGGTTTCTAACTGTGAAACCACTACCGGTGTTGCACAAAGACCACATGTGTTTTTTTGGTCTGGAACAGCAGGTGAAGAAAACACATTTCAGAGGATATAATATATGTTAAGAACCTTTGAATCTACACAGAAACATAGAGAGATCAGCCTTTTGCCACAAATATTCATAGTATTTACCATAATATTTACTGTATTTGAACTCTGCTATAAAGATACTGATGCTTCGAAAGGTGCCAAATGAGCTTTTCTTTCAAGGAGACCCCAGACACAATAGATGGCCAAAGAAAAGTCTCTGGAGCCACATTCCTGGACCAGCAATTTCCAAATCAACCCCAGTTTATAATAAAATATTCATAATAAACATGCCCAGAAGATTTAGCAATGCCCACTCTGTGTCCAAAGTGATACAGCCACCAGATCCTACTGACATGCAGATGGACTTGGTTTCCTAAAAGCACTGTTGGAAACAAGAGCTGGTATCCCACATCATTTAGGCATTCTTAAAGGTATCCCCCATCATGAAGCAGACTGAGTTGTGCATAGCTTTTAGGTTAGTCAAAAAACTCACACGAAGGGAACATAACTTGCTTTTTAACCAGAATGCGAATACAAGCCTGCCTTGCTTATTCCTACTAAATCATAGCCCTGCTTCCATTGAATCCTACTGGGTTCGATCTGGCCTCACTTTCCTGAGTGATAGTCCTTACACACAACTCAATAAAGCTACCTTTGGATCCAGACTGCAGCTGTCAGCCCATAAATAAGAAGGTTTTCCTAAGTTCCTACCACTGTATTCGTATTAATCTCCTTCACAGAGCTTCATGGCAATTCAGTGAGGTGTGCCTGATTCTCCCTGGATGTTCATTCCTTTTGTGGAAGAGCCTACAGAATGCCTCCTGTCTGGTTCTGCTCCCTGATCCCCAGTCCATCTTCCTGCTACATACCACAGAAAAAGAAAAACATGCATTGCATGTTACAAGCCTTTGTAATTCCACCTTCAGTTTTGAAGATCCCTTTGCCCATTGAATTTGTACAGGTAAAAAAAAATATTTGGGCCCCTTTTACATGATAAGGAATTGGAGTAAGTGTAAATGATTGTTCAGTTATTCTCACCTATAAGTTTGCATCCAGTGAAGAAGGGCAAGGGCTACCATTCCAAGAGACATGTCCACAGAAAAACCTCTGTCACATGGCAGATTTTAAAAAGCAGAAGCCGTGTTCAGTTTTAGAAACCTCAAGGAACATCCAGGACCCTCCAGACATTTTTATAATATTAGAACAAAACCAAAACAAAAACTGAAAGCAGAATAAAGCCAAACCATCCCTTCTAACTCTTGTTCAAAGGGAAGAAAACGGGCAATTTCTTGAGCATCCCTGTACAAAATGGATGATAGCACCCCCTCTGCCAAAGGAAGCAAACAGGCTTCTCAAGTAGCCCTCAGCTCACCTGAAAGCCCAGCCAAAGTCTTTACCTACCTGTGCTGCAATTGCCTGGGTTGCAACACAAAAAACATACAAATGTGTTTTCAAGCATGAGAAAACCCCATTGACCTGAGGAATGAAAGGTAATGAGTAAGGGTTACAACACGGGAAGAACAGTTAAATCCAACATCTTTTGTTTAGTTTTTCTGTGGTTCCACAATATTATTTTTTGTTCTGAAGAACAAAAACAATAGCTGAGCTCTGTACATGCCAAGTCTTTTTCAAGGTTTGATAAAAAGCTAAAAGACAAGAAGGTGCATTGATTCCAAATAATAACTTATACCCTGTGATTTCAAGATTTTACAATCCATGCACATGACTGGAAATATCTGTCTATAAAGGTTTCCAAGAATAATATATGAAGGGGAAATCTTAAAACACATACTCTTTTTATTTGATTTTTGAATGGAAAACTTCAAATCAACAGTCCAACAAATTGCAGATGTTGGAATTGCTGAGCCAATTTACAATCAAATTGAATGTTTTTTTCCATTAAGAAAAAAAAAGCCCTTTGAATCTGGAAGGAAGCGCTCTGCTCCGCACCAGCCCACTCATCCTTCTCTATAACGTCATGCACACCCGCAGTCCCAGCTATCATGTTCTTCAGGGGCACAACTACTGTTAGCACAGACATTTTCAAGAATACATCTTCATTCTTAATTATTTCAGAACATCAGATTTTCCTCATTTTTGTTTTCCCATTTCGACCTACCTTACAAGTCTAATTTATAACTGTGCCTGATTTGGGTACCTTGGAAGAAACTCTTCCATCTATTCACTTCTACATGCTTTGGGGCTAGTAGCTGTGTTATTGATGGATTGGCCTCAGCGCAGTTTAGGAGATCTCTGCTCTGTGTCTCATTGGTATTACTCTCGGGAGACATCAAGTTCATTCATCTCTCAGCACTTACACAGCACAGTTGATTTGCATAAAACATCCCTCTTCCGACAGAGCACCACAGAGTACTTTGAATCTTACATTAAAAAGATGCAGAATATTAAACAGGTAAACATGGATGCTATATCAGCATAGATTCTTTGATGATCTGACCTGCATGCAGCCATAATTTATAGCAGGGATGCTCCATATAAGGGTGCCAACACCAAAATAGTAAGAAGCATCAACAAACAGCCTCTTAACGTAAGTCCGTTGAAGAATTTTCTCCATGTGTCCATGAGGATCATCCTCCTCCAGGAAAAATGCCCATTCACTTCCATGAAATGCAGATTATCCCTAACCAAACATTTAAAAAAAAATCTTTATGAGATAACAGTGCTCCCTTCGTGACATCCAGAGGCAATGACATCCACAGATGTAGAAAATAGTAATAATAAATATGGATTTAAGGTTAGATTGGTTGAGGGGAATAGTCTGACAAGAGTTTCACAGAGAGTTTGCTGTTTCTTCCCTCTACTACCCTATTTCACTTCAGCCATGCTTCTGGATTAAAGAGCCCTGATCTCACAGATAACACCTCCTGAGCAAAGAACTGCCAGAGCAGCTCCAACTCAAGCCTTTCTCTGGATCATTCTGATTTCCACTCTGTCCCTGTGTGGCTGCATTTACTGAAATAAAACATAGCACCACATGAAGGTCACACCGGAGCTAGTCAAAGAGGGTGAAAAATGTCCTTTGCTCATTGAACGCTCATTTGAATTTTTAATGGCTTTCCTTCAGCTATATTCACCCCCCCCACTGCGGTTAGTTGAGCGATCACAATTCAGTGGTACAAATGCTTGCATAAAACCCACATTGCGAGTTGCCCACAGATGAGCTGAAGAAGCCCAGCTGTTACATTCACACACACACACCTATTTGCACAACCGGTGTGTTGCTGGCGCAACAGGCGGGTAATGCAATCGATACCAGGGGGTTTATTTGACCAACTACAGCTAAACAACAGAAACCATTTGCAGTCAAGGCTTTCTGTTATCCATTTAAAGGAACCGCTGGGGCATTTTAGATAGCAAATACGTTTGAGAAAATCATGCTCGTGCTCACGGATATTCCAAGAGCACAAGAAGAGAACACATTTGCCAAATTATTTGTTACAAAGCCTTTGCTCAGTTCTAGTCAGCACATACAGAAGAAAATAACACAGAAAGTATAATGTTAAATAATCCTATGATCATAATTTTAATTTTTTTTAGATCACTGCACCTTAATGCATTAATAATTTCACTGAGTTTCTAAGGATAACTCTGAGAAAGCTATATGGGATCTTATCCACAGGTTTTCTAGGGTCAGAGGAACTGTATCTCCATCCACCACTCAACCTCTTGGAAGACACAGAGATATAGGGCTGTAGGATACAGTCCTCCACCCATTTACTCTTCTATTTAGGCAAACAAATTATATTAGGAAAAAATATATCTTCCGGAAAAGGACTGGTATAGATTCGAGGCCACACGGTGCCAGGGAATCCACTGCTTCTTTGCAGAAACATCTTGGCAGTCAGCAGGGGCAGCTGAAGCTTGCAAAGGTGTGGGGAGGCTGAGATCCTTCTGAAGGGACGCACATGGGAAGGGGTTGGAGAGGTAAAATGGGAAAGTCAGGGGACTTCAAGGTAAATCTAAAAGCATAGAAAAGGCCTCTGTAGGACCCTAAGGACCCAAGGTGACATTGTGATGGGACGGGAAGCTAGCAAGCGGGACAGAGACAATACTGATAGCATCCCACCCTCAGCCAGCAGACTGCCAGCCCTGATGGGATTTCATAAAACACAAGCACTTAGGAGGGGGAAAAAAAAAAAAAAAAAAAGAGAGAAAGTTGTGAAGTACAAATAAGGTTGGTGACCCAGAGGAGATGACATGCCAGCAACAGACACACATGCCTCTGCCCAGCCCCAGCTCACAAAACCAAACCTAAGGCACAAAGACAAGGAAAGTGCATGGCTTCCTGGAGGGAGAGTGGGCTGCAGAGGGGTTGCACCACCTCACTGCATGTCCAGCTGCATTGTTCCAAATCATTTCCAGGATAATTGGCATGTTGACAAGGCTCAAGGAATAAGTAAGTTAAATACAGTCACTAAAGCAAATAAATTTATTGTCAATGACTGGATTTCTCAGAGACATCACTGCAAACCTGTTCTGGTCGAATGGCCATGCAAAAAAAAAAAGTCAATCCAAAAAGGAGCTGAGAGTGCTTCTGGAGTGTGGACCAGAGGAGAAATTTTGAGTTATTAGAAGTGGGGAAATAGCAGAAGATAAATAAACATGAGACACATTCACCTAAACCTAACTGCTGTCCTCTGTAATGAAAACTGCATTAACAGAAAAATAAGCCACCAAGGAATTAAAAATAATGGCAACCAAATAAAAAAGGATTTAGAATATACTTTTCAAAATTAAATCTATGGAAGGAGGCCCAGACTCTGCCAAACACAGGCACGGGCTAAATATGAAGTATATGGGTAATTATTCCAAAGTCACCACCACTGCTGGTATCAAGCCTCTGTCCAGATGCGAGTTAGTACAGAAATTGTTCCCTGAGCTAGCACCAAAACCAAAGCAAGCAACAAAAGCTAAAACTGCTCCATGGCCAGAAAAAGCAGCAGCACTGCAAGCCGCCGTGTCTCGACCAAACTAAGCCTTGCCAGTCCAGCTAACTGTGAAGCGAGGATGTGGCTACACACACACTGCAGCCGACCTCTTGCCTGCTTGGCTGGGGGAAAGCTTCCTCCATGCAGCCCTTGGGCAGGTGCTTCAGCCCTTGGGCAGGTGCTGCAGCCTCATGTTCAGGGGCACAGGCTAAAAACTGGTGAATGTAGCAATGGGAGTCCAAAAAAATGCAATACTTGTAAAATGAGGTTTCCTCTTGGACATGAACCAAAGGTGCTTAAGTCTCAACACCACTCTGCAAAGCAATTTTGGTGCAGTGACCAAGTGCTCACTGCCGAATAGAGATTATTCAACGTTTAAACTGGCAATATGCAATAAGGGGATAATATTTATCCTACCTTAAATGAGAAGGTGGTGAACCCATTGAACCCAGAGATGTATTCAGGTGACCAGTGTCTTAGCAGAGCCCTAAGGATCACACAGAGGTGCTGTTTCTCCCCCAGCTGTATAACTGGCTGGGGATGTGGAGTTGTGCTGTGATCCCTCATTACTCTCTAATGGGTTCTAGCCATTTTTTTAAGTGATTAACAATATTCTTGCTGAAGAAGTGCGCAAGGTTGCTTCTGTGGTAGTTCTGGTGGTGCAATCAAGGGCAGTCCTCTGCTCATCTCCACAGCTCAGGGCTGAATTGTGCAGTTAGGGCTGTGCCCAGAAGAGGTTTTGGAATAGCATTCACTGTAAAGGTGAAAATTATATCTTAAATACAAATTGATATAACAATACCAAGAGGCTCATGAGAAGAATCATGTACCTGTTCATCACATGTAAACGGCACCAGACATTTCTCCACCACCTGGTACCAAGGGAAAACCGGCATCTCACTTTCCCTATGCCCTGTTCTAGTACTATTCTGCACAGGACCATAAGGAGGTAAAAGAGGGGGGAAAAAGACAATTAAATTGCATTTGTAGAACACCAGTGGTTCCTGTGCTTCTGGGTGTGTGGCACTTCAAGACTCTGCCATTCTCTGCCGTTGACCCAGGGTTACCCGGGGGGCTGTGTCTCCTTCAGAAGAGAGCCAGGAGCAGGCTGGGGCTGGTGCACAAAGCACGTTGAGGAAAGCAGAGGAAACCACAGAAAAACTCGAGAGGACAGGTAGAGGAAACACGGAGTTTCTGTCTGTACCTGCCTACAGCTCCTACACAAGGCTTTCTTTTTTCTTTTTTTTTTTTTTTTCCATATAGAAAATAGTGATAAATCGAGCACTGGAGGATTTTAAGTAGTTGTTACCGTTTTATTCTCCACTGCAAAGAGAGTGGGAAAAAAAAAAAAAAAAAAGAAAAAAGAAAAAGGGAAGACAGCTTGTGTTAAAGCCTGGCTACGGGCTGCGCCTGCCACGCAGCTCCACCCCTGCGCACGGCTCGCAGGGAGCGAGAACACCCCGGAGTGGTCCCCGACTTCAGCAGCTGCAACGTGGGCTGCGGGATGCACCGCGTGTGGGGTGAGCACAAACTGCTCACGGGCTTCGAGCTGTCGTTTGCTCGACAAACTTGGGTCCGTGGCGGCCCCCTCGGTGAGAGGAGCTCCGCTCCAGCCAAGGCAGCCGCAGTTCCCCGAGAGGTGAAAACAGTCTCGCATCGAGTCTTGAACCGATCATGAACGTTTTCAGCCGCTACGGCTGAAACCGAGCTTAGCCCTATCTCCGCCCTAAGATCAAACACCTTTCCCCAAGCGTGAGAGCGAACTGCCATTTTGCAGCCACGTCTCCTCGCAAGGATGATTTTTGCGGCGGGAGTGGGTCGGACGGCGGGACTCTGTAATGAGAAAGGAAGATAAACAGGGAAAAATAATAAAAACTCAAGTCCGATGGAAACAGGAGGCCTCGGGGCCGCCGGAGCATCGGGCAGGCCCGGGAGGAGGGGATGCGCTTGTGCGGCAGCCGCCGCGGGCAGCCGTCGGGCGGCAGCCCCGGACAGGTCCCGGTCGCCTTGACCCGCACGACGCTGCGCGGCCCGGCGGAGTGGCGCGGATACGGCGGGTTCAGCCCCGCTCTTCGCTGCGAAACGAAGCGGGTGGTGCCCCGGCTACCGGCTCGGAGGGGAGACAGCAAGGGGCAGCCCGGCCCGGGCCAGAGAGGGGCCGTGGGCGCCGAGGCCCCTCCGCGTCCTCTCTCGCGACTGGAAGTGGCCGTTTGCATAGAGGACAGGTGGCCCGGATGGCCAAACCCTACCGGTCCCCGGTAGGGACGGCAGCGCCGTTACCGGTCCGCCCGGGTCCCTGCGCCAGTGCGGAGCCAGGCCCGGGTAGGTGCGGACGGCCGCGGAGCCCGGTCCCCG